>PIJE02000654.1:11787-24287 GCA_002895965.2 Coryphaenoides rupestris | reverse complement strand
CCCCCCCCCAATACACACACACACACGCACACACGCATACACACGCACACACACACACACACACACACACACACACACACGTCTCTCTCTCTGAAGGCTCCTCTCTGCATGCCTTTCATAACCTTGCTCGCTCCTCCATATCTTCCCTGTATGGCGATGATCTCAAACGTCGTTTCCTTACAGTATGTTGCGTTCAGTTCACTCCCGTCCCAGTGGTGGGAGATCTGTGACTCCTGCGTCTTCCCCTCTATACTCTATACTGCTCCTCCCCCGCGCTACGCTCCTAATGCTAGCATCGGCGGCGGCGGCGGCGGCAGCGGCGGCATCGACAGCGGGTTTCCCCGGCGAGGAGGCGGTGGTGGGTTCTAGATCGCTGCAAACTGTTGTCTTGAGGATGGTGGCAAACGCAAGCTCTCCCCCATGCCCACCCACCCTCCCCACCAACCCCCCACATGGTGTGGCCCCGTGGTGTTTCCCTGCATCAAAGCTACAAATCCTCCAACCGTATATCTCTCTGTCTTTGCGTTATTTTGTGTGTGTGTGTGTGTGTGTGTGTGTGTGTGTGTGTGTGTGTGCATGGTGGCACTTCTGCCAGAGAGGAAGGTTTTAAACTCAGCACACATCAGCCTCATTACGAACCCTCAAAGCCCCACCATCCATTCTGAAGGCGCTCATTTGAATTTTTAATCACACGTATGTACTGCGAGTGCTGCGCTCAGCAACTCTGCAACGCCAGCCAGCCAGAGTACACACACACATACACACACACACACACACACACACACACACACACACACACACACACACACACGCCGGCACTCTCATCTGCGCTCTTTCAGCTCTTTCAAACTCCTTCGCTTCTGAAGTTTGAGTTCAAACATCCGCCTGGATAAGGAAAAAAAAAGTCTCAACCTCATATCAGGGAGATTTTAAGTTTGAAGTGAGAGTAATAACTTTAAGTCACACAGTTTAGAGTCTATTGTGCATGCAGCCGTGATGCACGCACATGCAGCCGTGATGCACGCATGCATAGATGGCACACAGGCCGGGCTTAAAATCACACCATCGCAGACTCAAATTGACTTGATTTGAATTGGGATTGCAGCCCTGTGTGTGTGTGTGTGTGTGTGTGTGTGCGTGCAGGCCTATTTGCGCTCTATTTGCTCCATTGTCGAATGAATGAACTGATAAATAAGTCATCTCGAATAAAGATCAGACGGATGAAACAAGTGGATACACATGTCTGAGAGAGGTCCCCCCCCGGTGGTAACGCAGCGCCGCTATACGCTACGGTATACGGGGGCCTGCGGTATACGGGGGCCCCGCTGACGCCACGGGCCCCGCAAAGCTCTGGCTAAGCTACACAGAGACTTTGTCACTCAAGTAATAACAGGCAGGAGGAGAGAAAGAATCCCTCAGATCTTCCCCGCAAGAAGTACACCTTTGAATCTGAATTTTCCTTGCTGGAGAAAAAAAAAAAAGCACTTTGAAAATCTAATGCATAAACATTATCTCTCCCCCCCGCCCCCCCCCCCCCCCACCACCCACCAACCTTCCCTCCCCCCTTTACCTCTCTCTTCTTCCCTCCCCCCCCCACACCCCTCCCTCCCTCCACCTAAAGCACGGGAGCGTTTTCAGAGAGACTTTGGAAGAACTTCTCCCTTTTTAGAGTCCTCAGTAACTTAAATAAGAGAATCGGTTCGGGGAGGGGGTAGGGGGGGAGGGAGGGAGGTGGGGCCGGGGGCGGGGGGTGGGATTGGAATATTGTTATGTCTCATCAAAGGACGACGGATCTTCAGCTACCCTACCAGCACCCCACCCCACACACACACACACACACACACACACACACACACACACACACACACACACACACACACACACACACACCTACCCCAATCCTTGCCTGTTTCCCTGCCGCCTGTCAACGCCCAGTCTTCCAGGAGAAGGAGGGGTTGGTGGGTGGGGGTGAGGACGGGAGGGGTGGGGGGGGATTGTCTTCGCAAGAGTGATGTACTGTAATTTGATATACTCCTCTCTCTCTCTCTCTCTCTCTCTCTGTCTCTCTCTTTCTCCCCATAACTCTGCTCTGGAGCTTTTGAGAGTGTATGGCTGGCAGCGGCTGGCTCGCCCAGGGGATGTTACCACCGCTGCTGCTGCTTCAATCTATCTCTCTCTCTTATCCCGTTCTGTAAAGCGTTTTGACCCCAAGGAGTGAGGGGGGAGGGGGGGGGGGGGGGCGGGACTAAAGAGGGGGCTTATTTTTAGGGGTTCATGCATGTAGATCTCGCAAATGTAAAGTAATCATGTGACCGCAGTGTGACGTCAACAGCAGCAGCAAAGGAAAAACCAATCAACAGAGTTTTGATCTGAACGCGATGCATACTGTTTACATGCCGACAGGACGGCGCTGCGTTTCATCCACAAGACGCAGCTGAACTTTGCAACGATTTAGCGATACGCCGCCGCCATATGCTAACCACATTCAACAATGACTTTTAATACGCGTTTTTTTTTCGCTCATTAACTGCAAAGAGAGAGAGCTTTTCATGTTTTATTTTTGGTCTGTTATCTGCGGCACCGATCTATATCTATATCTACATCTACATCTATATCTATATTATATCTATATCTATATCTATATCCGCTACGGTCGGTAGCCAACGTGCTAATGAGTTGCTCGTCGCTCGGTGAGCGCGGGCGGGATTCCTCCTCTGCCCGTCTCTCAGAGTCCAGCGTCGCACCGGGGGTATGGATCATCAGGGGCCGGGGGGGGGTAATGATGAAACGTACCCCCCCTGGTGGCGCTGAATCAAACGGGGCCTCCCTGGTGCGCCCGCAACGCCTCTTAGTATTCACCCGGGGTCGGCTGCAGCCATACGTTAGCCTCCACCCCCACCAGCCCAAGCACTCCCGCCCCCCACCCCCCTGGAAAACACACACACACACACACACACACACACACATACACACACACACACACACACACACACACACACACACACACACACACACACACACACACACACACACACACACACACACACACACACACACCCCACCCTCTTCCTTCAATTGCCTTGCACCTGCTGCTGTGAACAGCAGGATACCTGTGTGTGTGTGTGTGTGTGTGTGTGAGTGTGTGTGTGTGTTTGTCTCTGTTGGATCCCCCCCCCCCCTCCTCCCTCCATTCTTCCTCTTCTTTAATGTGTGCTCTGCTGTCAGGCCCAGCTGGACATGGCCTGCCAGTCCAGTCCCACGCTGTCTTTGTTGGCGTGGAAACAGGCAATTGTAAACCAGTAAAAAAGAAAAAAAGAAAAAAAACTGCCCAGTTGTTGTCTGCTTTTTCAGCCAGTCCAGTTTTTGGTTGCTCTCGTCCGAATGGTGAAGCAATGTTTATAATGTGAATCTTGAATAACGACCTGTAATGTGTTCTAGATGTTGGGGCCGTTCGGGATTGCCTTCATGTTTTCTGTGTGATTTTCTGTGTTCTGTACTCCAGGTTGGGTTCACATCTACTGCACGGTCTCAGTTCAGCTAGAGCACATCAGTGAACCGCGAGCTAGGTTAAACACACACATGTCCAAAAACACATACGCCATCGAACAATATAGTCCATAACTATTCACGTATATCATTTTCAGTATTGCTGCCCCTTTGCCTTTCAGCTCCGTGACATATAAAATGTATTTGTCCTATCATAGATGTGTGTGTATGGACGGATTGCAGGCCCCGCTACCACCAAGTTAAAACTACATTTCCCACTGTGCACCAGCCTTCCACCAACACCTTATTTAAATACAGCAGGAGACAGAGAGAAACACACACAACACATCAACAAAGGTGAACGCTACAACAATCAGCCATCACTCAATTAGTGCTCGACGATTTCTCTCTCGTGAACTCCAAAAGGAATGTGTAATGGTGGCGAGGGGGGGGGGGGGGGGGGATCGGGGATGGGTGGGATGAGGACAGGGGGGTGAAGTCTTTGAAAAAGGTGTCGTTTCACCCCCCCCTTCTCCCCCCACACCCCTTCTTTTATCACTTAATCTCACAGCAAAAATAATTTCTTACTATTATGCTCACAGTGGGGTGCCCGGTGTCCAGGCGCCAGATGCAGCCTACTGGAGCGCTGCTTCACAGGAGGGAGAAGAAGAAGAAGAAGAAGAAGGAGAAGACGAAGATGATGAAGAAGAAGAAGGCGGCAGCGGCAGCTCAGGCTCTGTTATCCTCGACACCTTGTTGCAGCGGCGGCGGACGCATTAGGACAGAATCAAAGGGAGCATTTACATAGAGCCCCCTCTGTTTCATGTTTGAGGAGTTTAGACAGCATCGCTGCTCATCCCATCAGAGGAGGGGGAGTTTTGGGAAGGGGGGTGGGCTGGGCGGGTGGGGGGCGGGGGAGGGCTTCTGGAAGCGGGAGAGAGGGATGGAGGAGGAGGAGAGACGGATGATGAAGGTTGAACACAGGTGGAGGCAGCGGGGAGCTTGGTGGTGGAAAAATATAGAGGGGCCCTTTCTTCTTGTCGTGGCGTTGTCAGCAACCCACCTCCTTGTGTCTTACCCAACTTGAGTTTAAGGCGCGCATCGTCAAAGGCGCTGGGCTGAGACCATCCAACCAGTCCTAAGGATCTGGTCCAGGGTGTTCCGCAGGGCTTGCTTTGTGCCGGATCCGACGCCGGGAACAGGAGCCAGGGTATGAAACCAAAAATAATAACGTTGATTAAAAACACCAAAAATACATTAGAATTGATCAAAACATTTTCAAGCAATTTCACCTTCTTTATTAGTTTGAATTTACTCTTAAAAATGTGGGTTAATGTGAGAGCACTGAATCAGGCCGCCACATACGCAGCACCAGTAGGATTTAGATTTTGAATCAATTTGACTACTGTGGATTATAGAAAGCCACGAACGCAGTTATATCGGCGATTTTGTAGATATCTTCCACTCGATGTTCAACGAATGGTAACGTAATCGGCAGGAGGCAGAGCGCTATGCAGAGCTTTCAAACTGAGTCTACGTGTGCGCTGCATGTCGAAGACGTCCTTACAGCGGATCAACCCGGGCGGCGGTAACAGCAGCGCAGGCAGGCCACCGTCAGCCCCTCCGCTCAGCAAGCGGTCGCTCGTGAAGTAAAACGATGAAATAGAGTCATAACAGTCTAATAATGAAACCTAGCACGGACAGGCACTGTGGGTTGTCTGCGCCGCAGGCAGCACGTGGGTTGTGGGTGAGTTCTGCGCATGCCTACCTTCCGTGACTTTCTGTCTCCGCTCCTGCGCCCGACCCCCACGCCGCCGCCGCCCCGACCCCCGGGATCAGCGGCCTCTCTGTGATCCTCCACCTCCTGATTTACAAACCAAGCGCCGGTATTTCGTCAGCACACTCGCGCACGCGATGCCGCGAGGGCGGTTCCCTCCGAGTGAATAATGCACAAGGTCAACGTGTGAAGTACAAGAGGTAGACTTTGATTTGGATTGAACCCGGTTACCGCTTGATGTCATGAACTATCCTGTTTATATCTCTGTCTTGGGGGGGGGGGGGGCTTGAAGTGTAGAGCATACACGGCCATCCATACCAAGGCCAGCATCAGAATGTTGACCGAGCAAAGCCGATGCTATGAATAGCAGTCTTTCATGCCCCCCCCCCCCCCCAACTAGTCTCATCAATAGCCTCATTTTCCCGCCCTTATTCCGTGCTGTGACAGCATCAAGCATCACTCATCTGACAAACCTTCAGCCAACACCGATCACGGCCACGCGGGCCGGACTCTACGTGCCTCCGTCTAGTCCGCACGCGGTGATGATGATGAGGCAGCACTGGAGCTGGATTGTATACGCTGCTATACGGGGCTGTGTCTGTGACGGGTGGACACCGCGTTAGCCGTAGGATGGCGGCGCTCCCATAGGCCGTGTGTTATTCTAAAGCCTGGCATTTACGAGCTGGCGAGATATGCTCTCCGTACGCCGGGAGAGGCTCCTCTGTGTTTACAGGGAACGGAACCCCCCACCCCTCACGCAGGCCCATGTGGGTCGCCAGCGCCGTATGTGGACTTTCTCCCAGTTACCGCCACACACACACACACACACACACACACACACACACACACACACACACACACACACACACCCAGGTCTGAGCAGCCGGTGACAGAAACATGTCTGTTTCAAACTTCCACTCAGTAGATGATGTGTTTAGAAGACTGAGTGGGGATGGAGGCGGCGGGGGGGGGGGCGGCGTGGGCGGTGGGGGCTGATCCCAGGACCTTTTGGGGGGCCTCGTGTAATGGTGGGGATCCTGTACGCCATTTTGGGTTTTTTTATACATTAACTGCAGCCTGAGTCCCATACGCTTGGGATTGTAACGGGTGTGTTTAGGACCCAAATGCAGCACAACACAGGGGACGTTGTGAAATAAAGTTGACTCAATATTTAAGTGTGATACAGGGTAGATCATACAAACAGGAGAGGTGGGGACACAGGTGACGTAAGAGCGGGGACACAGGTGACGTGGAGGGAGCAGGGACACAGGTGACGTGGAGGAGCAGGGACACAGGTGACGTGGGAGCGGGGACACAGGTGGCGTAAGAGCGGGGACACAGGTGACGTGGAGGCAGGGGACACAGGTGACGTGGGAGCAGGGACACAGGTGACGTGGAGGCGGGGACACAGGTGACATGGAGGCGGGGACACAGGTGACGTGGAGGCGGGGACACAGGTGACGAGGGAGCAGGGACACAGGTGATGTGGAGGCGGGGACACAGGTGACGTGGAGGCAGGGACACAGGTGACGTGGAGGCGGGGACACAGGTGACGTGGAGGCGGGGACACAGGTGGCGAGAGAGCGCACACTCACGCGCGATTCCTCATATGGAGGCAGCGGTACCAGTGGCGGAAGGCGTCATCACGGAGGTAGCAGATCCAGAGCCGGGGCGGGGAATTCAGCTGGGCGGAGGGACAAAGAAGGAGCAGGCGGGCGGATAGTCGGGGGACACGCTGATGATCAAGAGGCCCGGGAAGCAGGGTCGAAGCGGGAGATCGCCAAACAGCTGCAGACACAAGCGGACAGGCATCGAGGTCGGGGACAGAAGGCCGTGGCGTACTCCGGGAATCAGACGAGGCGGGGTAGGTCAGGGACAGCCAGGGTCGGCAGGTGGACATTGATCAGGTAAATGCTGGAAAGACTTGCGGACAATCTGGCAATGAGTCTGTGGAAATGCAGAGTTTATATAGGGAGCGATTGATGAGGGGACAGGTGGAGGTGATTAAAGTTGATGAGTTGGTAATTGACGGTAAAAATTGAACTCATGGAGCTAGAATGTGGATCATGACAGGGAGGAGAACCCCATAAAACTACATTTAATATTATGGATATATTTAGACTCCTATTCAAACCAATGATTTCAGGAAGCACTAACAAAACGCGATGCATATGGCTCCGTCCAGGGGGAGGGTTGCATAGCGTCCAGATTACTCCCATCGCAGTCTCTCCTCCTCATTCCTCTGTGGCGTATATCTCCCTCATCTCCTCCCGAAGATCACCTCCATCCCCCATCCACCCCTCCACCTCCCCTGCCTCGCAAATCTTCGTTCTCCGAGACTCACTATCTCTCAATCCTCTCTTTACTCTTCCAGAGCCTCTATCAGCCCATACTCCAACCCCCACCCCCTCCCCCCTCAACCACCACTGCCCCCATCAGGTTTTTAATGAAGTCTTGTGCAGTGTAATCTGCCTGTGATCAGGGCCTCTCACCTGCCCCCTGTGACTCAGGTGTGCCCCGCAACAAGGTCCCATTGTTCGGGGGAGGGGGGGGGGGGGGGGGGCTCTCTTCGCCGCGGCCTGTCTGGCACAAGCACACACCTGCAGCCAACAATGATATCTTTTATTCGAGCCGACACGCATGCACAGGCAATACGCGAATGTGGACGGGTAGGCGTGCACGCACACACACACACACACACACACACACACACGCACACAGACACGCACAGCTTCGTACTCTTCGATGCATGCACAGGTCAAAGGTGACTGTTAGGTATATGAGACACATGCAACACGTGCAGCCAACATAAGGAGAGGGCACATTAGAATTATTGTGAGGGATTTATATCATAAAACAGCAACGGTGGAAGAATTACGCAGATCTTTTACTCAAGTAAATGTAGTAATGCCACACTGTGCAAGTAAAAGTCCTGCATTGAAAATGTCACTTAAGTAAAAGTCATCAAAATATAGTCAAAGTCAAGGACAAGTCAAAGTCAAAGTCACAGCATCAAAATTTACTCGACGTACCAGAAGTAAAAGTACTCATTATGATGCATTAATGTGTTCATTGTTATAAATGTGTGCTTTATATTCTATGTATAACTTTACATGCTGCTGGGTAGTTGGTGAATTTCCCCAGCCTTATTGATATGATAATAACAAAGTATCGATTGATTATTGATTATATTTTGTATTGTTAATTTTAATCTGCAAAGTAACTCGTAACCAAAGCTGTCAAATAAATGTAGTGGAGTGAAAAGTATAATATTTGCCTCAGAGATGTAGTGCAGTCAGCGTATTAAGTAAAAACTCAAGTAAGTACCTCACATTTGTACATTTGTAAATGTACTCGGTTACATTCCACCACTGTAGAAGAGGAATATCACCCATCATCATATAGTCACATATTTCCTGAGCTTCTGCAGTTTTCTCTATAGCACATACATTCATCCATCAGACCTGCTTCGCTAACATCGTGCACTGTGAGTGCTGTGGAAACCTGTCAGACTCACTCTGCCAACGCTGCGTGCAAGGCAAGCAGCAAGCAGCAAGCAGCCAGCAGCCAGCAGCCAGCAGCAAGCAGCCAGCAGCAAGCAGCCAGCAGCAATGTGCTGCTGAGTCGCAGGCTCCCGTCAGCCAAGGGCACGCGAGAGCCGAGATCCGTCTGCACACACACACACACACACACACACACACACACACACACACACACACACACACACACACACACACACACACACACACACACACACACACACACAACAAGGTAACCATATAGAGCGACTCCCCTGCACGAAAGCCCGGAGATAGGTATGCAAGATAGCGACGCGTTCTACGATTAAAGAAACTGTTGTTCGGGTTATATTTAGTGAGTATTCGATCTAAGAGATGCAAAAAAAAACCCCAAAAAGGAACAAACGAAAGAGAGAAAAAAATTCTGTTACACGTTCAAACTAAAAAGTGTTGTGGGAACTGGAAAAAAGAGGTAATGAGGAAAATGAAGCGAAAGAAATCTTGTGTTTGTGACTAGTCCTCAGATCGACTTGCTTCCCCTTCTCTTTGATTATAAGTTTCCTGCGTGAGGTTAAGCCCGTTTGACCCCAGCCGACCCCAACCTGTTACTTGGTGGTGGGCAGGAAGTGGACAACCAGAGGGAGCTACAATGTAAACACCAAGATCTACATGACGAAACTTACATAGAGCATGCATAGACACACTAACTACACTAGAGATATACAGCACATACACGTCGGCGGGGTCAACATGGAGAAACTGAATGTGTATATCTGTGTCTGAGTGTGTGTCTGCACACACACACACACACACACACACACACACACACACACACACACGTGTCTACATGTGTGTGCGTGCGTGTACCACAACGGCACCACACTGCATTACAATAGCTTGACATGTCACAGTAAACGTCTGGTCCATATCGATAACACACCGGCATAACTGGGGGTTTTCTCCCCCCCCCCCGCCCCCACCACCACCTCCTCCACCAACACCTCCTCCTCCACCTCCTCCCTCTGGCTCCTAGCTATCTCCCCTCCCCGCCTACCGTCGCCGTCCTGGGCTGCCTACCGGCCTCTGAAAATAAAATGAAAGGTGACCACCGCATCCCGACAAAAACAGGACGTGGGGATTTCCAACATACACCTGCTGCTGCTGTGTGTGCGTATGTGTGTGCGAGTGTGTATGTGTGTATATGTGTGTGTGTGTGGGGGGGGGGGGCGTCTAATCGTCTTCCTGTCTCTGCGGCGGAGACATTGTTGTCACCTCGTACCCTGTGGGCAGAGAGCGGCGTGGTGGAGGTGACGAGGAGGAGGAGGGAGAGAGACGGGTGCAGAGGGAAAGGAGGAGAAGGAGGAGGTGGGGGGAGACAGTGTGTGTGTGTGTTTGAGGGAGGGGGGGGGGGAGGGGGGAGGGGGGAGGGGGGGGGAGGTGAAGAAGGACCATTCCCAGATGGGAATATGGCAGACGGCTTCGGGGATCGGCAGTTAGACGTCAGAGGAGAAGAGGAAGAAGAGAGGATGAAGAGAAAACGAATGAGGACGATGAATGTAAGAGGACACGGGCGTGGGGGGGGGGGTTGGTGTAAGTTGAGGGAGGGGGGGGGGTGGAGGTGTGGTGTACCGTTGAAGAGGTGGGAGGGGAGGGGAGGGGAGGGGGTGTCTGTTTTAGCCGAGACACTGGCATCACCAGCAGACCTGTGCAGACCTGCAGGCGGGCTTTTCATTAAGCTCTCAGGTGTCAGGACAGTGGACTCCTGTGTGTGTGTGTGTGTGTGTGTGTGTGTGTGTGTGTGTGTGTGTGTGTGTGTGTATGTGTGTGTGTGTGCGCCTGTGTGTGTGCCTGTGTGTGTGTTTGCAAGAGAGGTCGGTTGTAATAGAAAACACATGAATCTTGCCTGATGATCACACCACACACACACACACACACACACACACGCACACACTCGCACACACCCATTTGAATCTGTCCACCCGTCCCTCAGGGCTGGGATTTGTACCTCACCACGGTGAGAGTGAAGTGTGTCCTTTCATGTTAGCGGAAGCCCAGACAACCAAGCGCTGATGTCCACATCCATCATGGCCGCCGGAGCTGAAGCTAATCTGCACGTTTGTGCGAGAAGAACACCCCCCCCCCCCCCCCCACCCCTCTTCTCTCTTTACAGCTACAGCCCCCAGGAGAAGTCAGCGTAGAGGATTACTCTCATAGCACACTCTGGTAGCACGCTGAGCGCCCATCTTGCATGCAGATCACCGTTAAGGTGTGCTTTAGGTCCAGGTGTCGGGAAGGTGCAGTGGATGTGGTTGGCAGAGGAGAACTCCAGCCATGTGGGTTTGTTTGACCCCTGGAGGCGGAGAAGTATTCAACATATTATACGTTTAATACTTGCACGTTCAGTCGGGGCCATCAAACCATGGGAACTGTGGCGCATCTCCTGGCTTCACGTAAACATCCTAAACAATGGCAATACACAGCACTGTGGGAGTGTGTGTGTTTGGTGGCTGGCTGGCTTAATTGGCCTCACCTGGCCCAGTTAGAATCTGGAGGGGGGGGGCTAATTTCCACCTGTGCTCTCTCATTTCATGGTCCAAACTTAACAATAAACCTGACTTTCAATGCCACTACTGCCTGTGTCCTTGGAGGAGCCCCGAACTAAGCCACCTGATGTGGCATTGTGGCAGAGGTGTTTGCTCCAAGCACTTTGGTCTTTAGTAATCCATGTGCATCGGTCAGGGCAGAGTGCAGAGTTTCTGGACAAAATAACAGCCAATCGCCATACAAAAACCTCACAAAATGTCTCATCACAAAGACCAGAGTGCTATATACTGTAGCTATTGTATACTTTTCACCAGAATCGACACAACAAACTCCTTTTGACTCGTTATTATTGTTAACGTGATGTTTAATGAAGCCAGGAGGGTTGATGGTGTCGATCACCCAGGACCGTGCTTGTCCTTTCAAAGCAGGTCGGGGCGGGAACATCCTGATCAGGGGGCCTCGGGTGTGCTCAGGTAGGCTGCTGCTCATGGGGGGGGGGGAGGGGGGGGCAGTTCTAACACCCTAACCATGGCATGTGCGGTGTATTGTGTGGTGTGTGGTGTGTCACAGACTTCAGACTGTAATGTATTCACCTGTAAAGAACGTTAGAAAGCTGATTCTTTTCTTCCTCACAAGTCAAAGGTCATGACCTCAGGTGTTGGGATACCATTCTGCTGGAGCGTCTCCGCAGCAACACTGGCACGACCAAAAAATAAAAATCATATTTTAGGAATAAGCTAAATGGGTTATACGCCTCACCGGCACAAGCAGGGGGAATGTGTGTGTGTGTGTGTGTGTGGGGGGGGTGGGGGGGGGTGGTGGGTGTGTATGAGGGATGGAGAGATGGAATGAATGATGGAATGATGGGGGGAGGGGGACGGGGGGGACGGGGGGGGGGTTGGGTTGGGGGTCTTTTGTAATTTTACATGTGACAGGAGCGAAGCGAGGGTCTGGAAATAGAACAATAGAGGCAGCGCGGCGCTTCTGACGGAGGCCTCAAAGACTCCCAACTCACAGACTGATAAAAGCCTTCTCTCCTGCTTCATATCTCTCTCTCTCTCTCTCTCTCTTCACACACACACACACACACACACACACACACACACACACACATAAATCCCTCAGAATCTCTCTTCTCTCTCTCTCCACTACCCACACACATACAGACAGACAGA
>PIJE02000654.1:0-10000 GCA_002895965.2 Coryphaenoides rupestris | reverse complement strand
TCTTTCATGTGCTGGTGGTACACACAAAGCACTTCTATCATTTGTGACTTTTCGCCAAAGACACGATGGCAGGGGATTACGTTTGTCAGCGGGGGGCCTCTTTGAAAAGCGATATGCTAATTAGACCAAGGAGCAAAAGGAACAACATTACAGAAAAAAAAAAGGAAAAAAACGTGGCAGTGAATAGCCGCAGGACTTTCAAGTTTTAATATCCGTCTGAAGTGCTTTATCGGCGAACCGCAACCTGCGTTTATACCACGGAACAGGAACAGAGCCGCCGGTGGCTTCAAAGCGTTGCCAGTCCACGGCAGTCAGTCCACATCAGGCCCAATAGAAGGTTATCAGCCGGGCCACTAATGAAACAAAGAAGGGTTCACGTTCACGGGGGGCGGGTATGGGTGGGGGGGGGAGGAGGAGGGAAAGGGAACGGTATGGCTCTCACAGCCTTCTGCGCTGGCAGCTCTCCTCTCCGATCAACAGCTGTCTCTCATCCTCTCTCCATCCACCTCCCGTCTCTTCACTCTTTGCGGCAGCCCGTTGCTGCCTTCGCGGTGCTCAACCGTCACGGGTGTACTCCCAACTTGACCCCTTCCCTACCACTTCTTCTCTCTCTCCTTTCCACCTCCGCCTGACGTCCACCTGGGAGCTCCTGCGTGGCCCGGCAAAGGAAGGGTGTCTATCAATAGAGCCTCCTCTGGACCCTCTCCCTCTCTCCTCTCCCTCCCTCTCTCCTCTCCTCTCCCTCTTTCTCCTCTCTCCTCCTCCCCCTCTCTCCTCTCCTCTCCCTCCCTCTCCTCCTCTCCCTCTCCCTCTCCTTCTCCCTCTCCTCCTCTCCCTCTCCTTCTCCCTCTCCTCCTCTCCCTCTCCTTCTCCCTCTCCTCCTTCTCCCTCTCCTTCTTCCCCTCCCTCCTCTCTCCTCTCCTCTTCTAACTTCCCTAATCACTCTCTCTGCAACTCTATGCAATAAGCAATATGCCTGCCTCATCCATGCTTGCCGATCCACTTCTCCCTTACGCTCTTACCTGCTCCCTGCCCTTCCTCCTATTGCGCTTCCCCGTCGTCTGACTCCCTCGTCTCTTTGCCTTCCCACTTCCTCCTTCTCTCCCTTCCCCCTTCTTCCTCTCCTCTCCCTCCCTTCTCCTCTCCTCTTCCTCCCTTCTCCTCTCCTCTCCCTCCCTTCTCCTCTCCTCTTCCTCCCTTCTCCTCCCCCCTTCATATGATTCTCTGTCCTTTTCCGTCGCAATCTTTTGATTTGTGTGTGCGTGTGTGTGTGTGTGTGCGTGTGTGTGCATGTGTGTGTGTGTGCGTGTGTGTGCATGTGTGTGTGTGTGCGTGTGTGAGTGTGTGTGTGTGTGTGTGTGTGTGTATGTGCGTGTGTTTTCTTCCTGTGATCGTTTTAAGTTGTGCATCAAAGTGACGGGAGACAATGTGCGAGCTGCCTGTGACTGGGAGTCTCACCCCGCCACAGCCAGCCCTGTGAGCGGGGGGGTGGTGGTGGTGGTGGTGATGGTGGTGGTGGCGGCGGCGGCGGCGGGCGTCTGATAGCTTGATAGTCATTTGTTTTGATGTGCGCCGCTTTGACTCGCCCCGTGTTCGGTTCTGAAACAATAAAAGATTAGAACCCCCAGACTGAGGGTGCAAGCGCGCAACAAAGAAAAGAACAAATGTCTCGCTTTTGTTGTCTCGCTTTCAACTTCGGCTGCTTTTTCGCCACGCAGTTCATGTTTTTTTTTGTCAAAGTTACTTGCTGAGCGTTTAAGAACTCCACCCCCCCCCCCCCCCCACCGCCAACCACCCTTTAATAAGATTTAGTATTTTTCTTTTTGTGCTCAGTTTTACTGCAATGATTTCAATGTTTTTTTTCTGCTTCTAACACCCTAACGGTTGCCTGGCTGACTTTCTAGTCACAGTGGGGGAAAAAATAATGCTAAATTGCTTCACCTCGGTTCACGATATCCAACAACGGTATTAGCAAGCCATGAAGGCAGAGAGAGAGATAGAGAGAGAGAGAGAGAGAAATGGAGAGAGAGAGAGAGAGAGAGATACCGCATGGATGAGATGTAAACTTCCACGTGAGCCGCGCCAAAACAGCTCTCAAACGGGGGGCTGTGCTCAAGATCTTTCCTTCTTCACGTCTCACATCAAGGCGGAAGACAAAGCAGAAGGGGAAGAGAGAGCGAGGTCTACACCAGCGGAGGCCTCGACTGAAGATGAAAGCCTTCCAGGAATCAAAGACACCCCGCCACTCATTATACCTTGGTGGGATGCCTCCATCCCCGCTACCCGCCGTCACAGCGCGCTGGGTGGCACACCAGGGGTGGACAGGGCTTTGCGAGGGTGAAGGTGAAAAGTTGGACCCCCGACCGTTATAAGCATTGAACTGCCGCGCATCAAACGCGAGGCTAACACTTGGAAGATTGCGGCGCAATTAGCCATGTGGTCGCACGTCCTGACTGGTGTTTCGTTTGTTTGTTCTGCGGTCGATACACATTTTTTTTTTATCAACTTTAACGTTGTCGTCACGTTATTGTCGTCGCCGTGGTTGTTTTGAAATCCGCGGACGTGTCGCACCGCCGCTAGCAGGTGAGCTCGGCGCGCCGCAGTCTTCTCACACAGAAACGCGTTCAGTCAGCGGGATCGCGCCTCCTCGCCGTCCGCGGGATGCTAACGTTTGCGGCGGTGCGCACGTATTTGCCGCATTTGGACTATTTAGGGCGTTCCACAGGACAGTCACTCGCCATGGCTCATTTTGTCTCATCAGCCCCCCCTCCTCCCCCGCATCCCCCCCCCCCCCCCCCCCCTGTCCCGCACCCACCCACCCACCCACCCACCCGCCCGCCTCGCCGCCCCTCCCCTCTCTTCTGATGTTTCATCTCTGCGGAAAAATAATGAAAGCGAGCACTTGCAACCGCTGCTTCATTGATGTTTGAATACACAACCAGCAGATTCAAAAACACATTCTGGGATCAAAGCAAAAAAAATGGGAGAGAGAGAGAGAGGGGTGGATGGGAGAGAGAGAGAGGGGTGGATGGGTGGATGGGAGAGAGAGAGAGGGGTGGATGGGAGGATGGGAGGAGGGGTGGGGATCTTCGTTCCAATCAAACGATGGGTACGGACGCATACGGGGTACGGATCTCATTTGCAAAGACTGTGAGGCAAATAGTCGTAAAAGAAGGGCCCATAAGTCGGCATTAAACAGAAATGGCTGCAATTCCGCGGGATTAGCGTAAGAAGCCTTTTCTCGCCAGGCCAGTTAATAATATTAATTTAAAATAAATATGTGACAAATGAAACAGTTTGAAGAATAAGGGGACAGCGGCACATATTTACAGATGATTCTTTTTGGAGGGAGGCAAGAATAGAGAATATCAACGTGCTTTGAGGGATGTGTGCCGTGGGTCAGCTCTTTGAAGATTCAGAGACTGGGAAATGAATGTCTTAACAAAGACATTGAGGAAAAGAAAGATTTTTATGATTCATTTGGGCCGGCGAAGACGCCAGGCTAGCGTAGATAACTGACTTGGCCCGTCTCCTATGTTAGTTGCACTGAACTACCGATAGTCGCCTTCAATCTTTTACCTTCTGTGGTGACCAGCAGAATAATACTGCCGTTAAATCTACATGAGGTGTGAAGCTGCAGTATACCGTCAAGTGTGAAGTTCACATGGGTTGCGGAAGTTGCATTTTTATTGGCAAAAAGTAAAAAAGAAAAGAAAAGAAGCAAGCCCTCAGTGGTCCAATCGCATCAGGACGCTGTCGCTGAGTTCGCAGGTCAAGCCAATTAAAATGCCCCCCCTCCTCCCACTCCCATGAACAACACACACACACACAGACCCGGGTGCGGGGTGTCGTTTGTAGGCCCTGTGTCAGCAAACGTGTCCACGTGTGTCCTGCGTGTGTCGGCTCTCTAATGACTTCAGCCTGTCAGGATGACCCAGCCAGACGCTGGCAGCCCCGCGCTAAAGTGGACCAACTCCAGCAGCTTCTAGAACTGCCGAGTTCAGTGTCGGCCATCTTTTCTTTTCTTTTCCCTCTTTTCTTTTCTTTTTTTTTCTTCTTCTTCCCCCCCCCCCCCCCCCCCAGAAACAGCAAGAGAAGAAACAATGGGAAGAGAAACAGAGGGAGGGAGGACAGAGGGTGAGAGATTGAGAGAGAGCCCAAAGACTACCTTGAGGGTTCGGCCTACGCGTGGTACCCGGCCCCCTCGACCCAAAGGCCCCCCACTGGCTCCGCCCCCTTCCTTCGCCTCAAACAGCCGGAAGATCTGTGGTCGGCCGCTCCTCAGAAGCTTCACACGAGTCAGCACAGCCAGGTTAAGCTTCATGCTATCAGTATTATATTGGCCCACTTTCTTGAAGTCAAGGCTTTGAAGTCACAGCCACCACAATCTCTCATTTTTATTCCTTCTTTTTTCCTGTTTTCAAACGCGGCAGTGTCGACGTTTAAACCGTCTTTTGACGCTTAAAATGTTGCTTCTTTTATTTATTATTTTGGGGGGGGTGGACACTAAATTTAACATTTTCCTATGTTCTTTTCTTCCGCCGTCTTCTTCTTCGTTTGGCTATTGAAGCCATCTTAAAAGCTAACTTTGAAAAAGAAATATGGCTAAATATTTTTTTCAATGGCGAGTTTCTAGATGTTTGCTGCTTGGGTCATGTTTTTCTTTAGACTGAAAGTCAAAGGCAATCTTTTCAAATAATAGTTCAAAATGCAATTCTGTTTCAAGCCCAGATATATATACTGTATATAAAATAATAAAACAGAAAAATGTATTATCTCAGCACATTTTTAAACCTTTTGTTGTTCTATGCTAAAAACAATATACTTTTACCCTGTTACTAACTACACTGTGTAAAATGCAACCATAATAGATTCGATCTCAAAAGATTACCTTTAAAATCTCTTTCTGTTGATGGAGATTGAGCGTATATGTAATCATAAACAGTTATTTCAGAGTGGGTGAGGTGGGCCGCGAATGATTAAAGGATTTAAGTAAAGACCGGATGACATGTCAATACATGAGACCCGTTCCACCTGTGAATACCTCGCACTTAGCTCCGCCTCCTACCAGGATCCAAATACAAGCACATTCACCCACAGTAAGAGTAGCGGCAGAGTAGGCATTTTTACCCTTCTCGTCTGTAGTGCTGTTCTTCCAGCCACCGTCTGCCCCCCCCCCCCCCCCCCGACACACACCTTTCCAGCCGGGGCAAACCAGTTCGGTATATCGCCGCATAGAATCATCAAACCGAAAAGTGCCGTCCCACATAACGTTATCAGGCAGAAGAAGGCATTCGCGGGCACTTCTGACAAAAACTCCTCGGAAAGATGCACCTTTCAAGTTCTCACAAGAAGCCCTTCGCCTGTCAAGTTCAAGTGAATAGCTGTTGGGCACAAGCTTCCTGGAGGGCGGTGGCGGGGGGGGGGGGGGGGGGGGGGGGTGGGGGGCGCTATCTGCTCACCTCTCAACCAAAGGAACACTACCACAGAGATATGTACAAGTGTGTGTGTGTGTGTGGGGGGGGGGGGGGGGTGGTGACGGAATTAAAAAGAAAGCTGCTCATGGGCAAAATGATCAAGACTTCAAAAATGTCTCTCAAGTAGACCCCAGCTCCTGGCTTTTCTCACGCCCAACGTCACCCACACCCCCCCCCCCCCCACCCTTTTCCCAAATGGCACGAGCCCCTTTTAGAACGTCAACAGAATGTTGGGCTAGGATTGCGGCGCTGGTGATGAATATCGGTCGGCTCGCTGGGGTTGTCACATGAAAAGGAAAGGGCCTTGGACTAAACACATTCCCTCTGAACGATCCTTTTTTTTCGTTTCTTTTTATTATTTTTTTGCTCCTTCCTCTATCGTGAAAATGAACTAATCACGCTGTTATTGGCGGCTCGTTATCCACAGCTGTGCCCCAGCTGAATAAACCTTTACCACAAGGACCTGTCATTGAATAAAGATAATTAAACTACAAAGGGCACCATTACAACCCTGCCACTTTCATTAGGGAACAATAAATCTCCACCAATGCGGATCCCTCTGTGCTCCGCGGGGTTAAACATTGGGGGGAAAAACAGGGTTAAGCTGTATTAAATTAAGTCAGATTGGAGAGGGGGGGGGGGGGCTCAATTAATATCTTGAAATTCCTCATCTAGGACTAAATATCGTCTCCCATGAGTCTTTGCCTCTTTCTGTGCCCTGCCCTCCCCCCCCCCCCCCCCCCCACCCCCCCGTCTCCCACCCCCCCGCCGAGGCCTAATTTCCCTGTTTTTCAGCGAGAGGATTTCATGGTTCACCAGATCAAGAGCTTGCACAAGCTCTGCGTTTGTTTACATCAGACTACACCCTGGCAAATAAAGCTCTCCTGATTATCTGTCTCTGGTTTCACTCCTCCGCTTGGAACACACATGACCTCCTACCTTTCCCTCACCGTGCACTTTGTGTCGCGGCGGGTATGTTTCTTCTTCTTCTTCTTCCATTTCCGACGCGCCTCAGGCAACCATGATGACAAAACACAGCATCAAATGCCGGTTATTCTGTTTGTAACTCGGTATTGTTCAGAGCTATATGGTATTTTTGACACGACCCAAATGAGGTCTTTTGACATTTGAACTAAAACGGGGGGGCGAGCAAAACTAGCTGCGCATGAATTAACAATGTGTTTGTGTTTCCATTGTCCCATTTCTAACAACACAGTTTGCCACGCAGATGTCGGCCCGCGTGAGGGAACTGATGGATCTGTTCCACTTCAAGATGGTTTGTGTTAAAAAAAAAAAAAAAGTCCTGGTGCTGCAATGTGCTGCCTGCTGCCTGCTCCACAGGCACTGCAGTTGGTTCTGATGGACCTCCTGTCCAATCTCTCTCACGCCGGCCCATCGTCTGGAAAAGTGTAGTGTAGTAATTGATCCATACACTTCTGGTTCCCATGAACACTTCTAACAGCCCACCTCCAGGCATGCCAGTACAGTCACAACAGCAGGCCACACCGGCACGACGGTCGCAAAGAAGTGTGGCCAAGCCAAGTTATTTGAAGGACTTTGAGTGTTGAATGAATTGTAAAAAAAAATAAAAAATAAAAAAATGTGATTGTGAAATTGATGGTTACTCTGTCTTAGTTAAGAGAAAAATAATTGACAGTCTACTTTTATAATTGTCAGTCTACTTTTAGTTCAGTGTCATGGTTAAATAAGAGTTTATGGCATGTGGGTAATTATAGTTGCTCAAATTTGTTTAAAAAATTATTTACTTCGCAAGATGTATATTATGTTAGTGTTTGTGTTCACTGGAAGAAGCACAAAGCTTAAGGGGGGAGGAATGTAGTAGTTGGGGAATGTTATCTACGTTCTGCCCCTAGGTGGCAGCGTAGGTATTTAAGTACCATGTAAAGTGAAGCACTGTGTAGTATAGCGTGGTGGTAGGCTGGTGAATGTCATGCTCATTGTACTGCCCTGACTAGTGTTCAGTAAAAGCCAACCTAATGGTTACACAGCTGTCCGTCCATCCTTTCAGAGATTAGAGGATATTACATTTATATGCATTGAAAATATTCATTTACACATTTACATATATATACACACACGAAAATATACATACATACATATATATACATATACATATATACACAAACATATATTGAGCGTCACAATAAACACAAGTAAACACAAACTTAATGCTAAAAATGTATAACATAATGTAAGACTCCAGAAGTATTGAATATTGAGTATTATAAATGCACAATTGAGGGCAGCAGTAGCAGAAATATGGCATAAGATTAGATTAGATAAGATAAGATAAGATAGAACTTTATTGCCTATATATTCTTATATTTTGACTGTACATTTTAACAATAACCCAGTAATGCAGTCCTCCCCCCCGCCTCCGCGCCCCACCTCGCCTGACTGGAGCAACCAAGTTAGCTTGGGGAGCGCATGCCTCTCACAGCCATCTTCACAATAGCTTCCACCATGCCACGCTAATTACCACCATAAGAAAACCAATGCACAACTGGTTGCAACACACACACACACACACACACACACACACACACACACACACACACACACACACACAAACTGTTGTGTGTGTGTGTGTTACATTTGTGTTTCATTTGTTTCTTTCTTTCTTTCTTTCTTTCTTTCTTCTGCCACATTTAGGCGTTGCTACTGTGAAAAACATCCAAAAGATCATTAGCCTTAAAGCGTTGCAACCTGCGTCAGATCTGAGATCTGCGGTGGCAGAAAAGCGACCCGGCAGGCACCACCAATTACTGCCTTTGAAAGAAATTGTCAAATCGGGGGGGTGGTGGTCGGTGGTAGGGAAGGCAGAGATGCGGTCGTTTTAAAGAGCATGTCAGTCGATGTCCATCGATCAACAGTTTGTAGCGGGGGGGGGGGGGGGGGGGGGAATGCAAGCAATTTTTCTGGACTGGTTTCCTCTTCAAAGCTGGGGTCCCGGGAGGATACTAAAAATAGTGGCCGTGGGGAGAGGGTGGGGCTGGAGGAGGAGGAGGAGGAGGAGGAGGGGGGTTGGAGCGGGGTCACCGCCGCCACCACCACCACACCTGCCGTGATCGGTCCTCTAGAAGGTGAGCCATGTTGGGTCATTGTCTTTGCACCTCCAGAAATCTAGCTGGAATGTAATATGCTACTCCGATAATAATTCCAAATTCTCTTTCATGTATATTTTTCAAAGCAATTGAACCTGAGGCAGTACAGTTAATCTATGTATCTTACGTCCAAAAGTGATGTCTGGCTTTTTTTCCAATTTGCCAAAAATGTTACCAGGGGAGTACGTAATAAATTAAATCATTTAGCGAGAAGCCTGCTAGTAATGGTGTTATCGTAGTAATGCGGCTCTGCCTCTGGTTTTTGGCAAGGGCAAATCTCTTTTCATGTCAATAATAATGCGAATTAAGTACAAATGAGAGGGGCACATGGAATGGATAGAGCGCTCCACCCTAGCATAAACAAACCAACTGTTCACTTAAGACCAGATAATTACAGCGAACGAGGCTGAGGCCCTCAGACATTTGATGCAGCCGGGCACTTGATGAAATATTTCTGCGTTGACGGCGCTTGGTCTTTATTGCACTGCAAAGGATAAATTAGCCCACGCCCTCAATTTCCATCCGTAATGTTTCTAATTAAAACCAGTGAATACAGTCAATGGTCTCACATTGAACTGTGGAGCGTTTAAATACCTGCGCTTATCAAAGGCTAACTGCTGCAAATTACACAAATAAGGGGGTGGGGGGTCCTACAGTGTAATGGCCCCAAATAAAGGAGAAGGTCGATGTTTCTATTGTAATTCAAACAGTTTCTATAATTTGTTCTTGCACTCTTTCCACCTCCTGAAATAACCAAAAGGACCCCATATGCAGCCTAATGTGTGTTTATCGGCGGCGGCTCCTAAGCTGGCCACTTGGTGGGCCGGGGGAACTGACATTTTTGAGCACCTGGGTGCGAGGCGAGTTAGAAAAATTATGTCACTGTTACTAAAATAACACTGTCATCTTGTGGCTTTTCCGAGGACGTCGAGATGAGGAGTGTGTGGATGTGTGGAGCTCCGTCGGGGTGGCAGGTGGTGATGATGGCCGCATCCAAGAGAAGGTTAAGCTTCCGGGACAATAGTATACCGCTACGGCGTGTGTCGCTCATAATAAAGTCTTCTCAAATGGATTTTGGAACAGCTGAAAACCTGTGTCTTTTGTGTAACCGTCAACCATAATTTTTTTAATAATAATAATAAAGCATTTTATTTTTGGCGCCTTTCTAGGCACTCAAGGACACCTTACACAGCACAAACAGGCAACAAAACACGGTCAAAAGTAATTGGGACTTAAAAACAGGGATATAAAATAACAATCAGTAAAAAATAATCATACAGTCATACACAATCATACACAATCATACACAATATGCCAATTTAAAAGGTGGGTTTTTAGGCAGGATTTGAAGGTGGAGAGAGAATGGATGTTGCGGATGTCTTGTGGGAGAGAGTTCCA
>PIJE02000653.1:195444-242696 GCA_002895965.2 Coryphaenoides rupestris | reverse complement strand
TTCATCAGGAGCAGATTAGGCCTTACATTTTTGGGCTCGCAGACCACACTAGGTCGCAGCAAATCTGGATGTGTGTGTGTGTGTGTGTGTGTGTGTGTGTGTGTCTGTGTGTCTGTGTCAGAGGGAAAGAGAGAGAGAGAGAGAGAGCGAGAGAGAGAGCCTAGGGTATTGCAGATGCAGTGTGTGTGCCATTGTTGACGTTTAATGCTTTTATTAATCCAAGAAAGCAACTGCAAAAGTAATCCAACTTGATGGGTTCAGTGTGTGTGTGTGTGTGTGTGTGTGCGTGCGTGCGTGCGTGCGTGTATAGCCTATTCAATTCCAGTATGTTTGGATTGACTTCTCTTTTTGCACAGCCACTGCATACAATACAATACAATACAACACGACCCCCGTGTATCCACCTCCAGTCCTCACCTCCTTCACAGCCACCCTCTCTGCTCCCTGCACCTCCTCACCCACCACCACTACATCTCTCCTCCTCCTCCTCACCTCCACCACCACCCTTTCCACTTTTTGTTCACAATTTCTGTCATGTTTCTCCTGTCAGCGTTATTTGATAACTTCCATACTTACAGCCCAACTTTGGCACACTAAGGGTGAGACATTGTTACATTCTGGAAAATATTGAGAAATATTTAGCACACTATGTGTCACTGGAGACCGGCGCTAACCCCGCCATCACAGGTACAAAATAAATATATGGTCCCCTTTATCACTTTGTTTTCACAATTCCTGTCATATTTCTCTCAACAGCCCAGCTTTGGCACAAATATTTAGCACACCATGTGACACTGGAGACCGGCGCTAACCACTCCATCACTGGTAGGGGCTACACACACACACACACAGTGGTAATAATAAGAGAGAAACTAAATCAGTATGTCGTATGGCCATCTCTCTGTGCATCAGGAACCATTCAAAATCAGCTATAGAATTCACACTATGAGTATTAGCAGTACTTTCTCTGCCACTGGATTTCAGTTGTTAGTTTGCAACTCATGTCTAATCATATAGCCTAGTTGGCAGTTGAATTATAATTCATTATCATTGGAATTTAGTTTAATTATGAGTCAGTTGAATTGGAATTCAGTTGAATTGGAATTAATTTGAAGTGGAATTCAGTTCTATGATCGTGCCTGAGAGAAGTCAGGATACAAATTACACAACGGGGTCAAACAAACATGTATTTATTTACATTTTAAAACACTTTAAACATCGGCAGAATCATTTGGTTTTGCCCCTGACCCCCCGACCAGCACACCGTTATAATTTCTTCAGACGAGAGTAGCAACAGGCTTAAAAACAACATTGTGTACAAAAATACGGCTTCACGGTAAGAAACACTCGAGCTAACAAGCTGAGGAGCTGAGGCTGGAAAGACGTCAGCCTCCACAGGCACATGGCACTTGAAACAAAGTGAAAAACAATCAATCCTAATGTTGTTCTTTTCACGCATGCAGGGATGCATTTCAGTTTTAGTTACAGAAAAAAAAAGGCCCCACGCGTTGTGCCTCGTGTGTACGTCTATCATTGTGCGCCATGCGGAAAAGTCTCATCACACGTTGAAAATATTTGACTTTAGACGACATTGGAGTTTGGCGGTGGTCACTGGTAATACAAGATCCTCATATGAGGGGAAGGAGAAACTCGGAGCAAGGTTAACATTGGACATATGTGACATTTGTGTCGAGATATTATTGTATTCAGACAAGACTTTCATCAAGTCATTGGATTGAATTGGATTTTCGATAGAAGTTGGGAGATGTAACATAATTTCATGTTTGTGCACACATCTGGAATTTCCCATTGTGGATATTATTGATTTATTTTTTTAGGATTCACTCCCCAATTTACAGTAAAGTCATATGCCAATATCCATGTTGTACTCACTCTTTAAACAGTTAAGTACGCTTGTATACCCAACAGACTGTAAGCATTCAATGGCAGACATTGAAAAAAATCCATGACCAGAGAGGGTGGAAGGTGAGTCACTCAAGGCTACATTTAGGACCTGAACCATGTGACTTTTTTCAGGGCAGCCATCACCTTTGTTAAAAATTATTTGAATGGAGTGTGTTTAATTGGTGTGTTGAAATTATAAGGCAGAATTATTGAGTGACAAGAATGAAACGCAAACCCATTGATTTGTAGAGATTTTCTAACCGCAAGCGACTAAGAATGACCCAAGCTGTCGGTAGAGGTGCAATACTGGTGAGTTTATCAGCAAACAACAAAACACACGTTAGCAAGTTCAAGTTCATGCATGTGGTTGTGTGTGCGTGTGTGTGTGTGTGTGTGTGTGTGCACAGCAAAATTGAACCCTTGACTTCTCGACCCCATGGCTTTAATGCTGCTCTCCCGGAATGCCTTCTCACGTTAACGCAGAGAACGCTGACATGTATGACGCCATGGCGATCTAGCTGTGTCTGTGTGTGTGTGTGTGTGTGTGTGTGTGTGTGTGTGTGTGTGTGTGTGTGTGTGTGTGTGTGTGTGTGTGTGTGGGGTGTGTGTGTGTGGTCTGGACTAAACAGAGTGTGTGTAAGCCCAGGAGAGCCTACTGCGAGAGAGGCCACACACTGCCTTTATTCACAAGGTCAGGGAGAGATCGTACAGAGATTAAACCCCGCCCCTTTTACCTGCTCCAGAATCGAATCCAGGGGCGGTCAAGGTGTGGCCCCAGGAGATGTCACAGAGTCTGGGTACGGTTTGTTGTCACTGGTTTGTTGGTCCCGTAAAAATCGTATTGTTTAATCATATTGTGGTTATCGTGACTGATTTTGTGATTGCGATATGATTCACTTAGTGGGAATGATCGTTTTCGCATCACAATTTCTACGCTATTCAAATAATGATTTGACATTTGTTGGGGTCTGTTTACCAACCAAACATGTTTTGTTACATCTGGAGAAGAACGTGCGTTGTCCAGTGCATCTCTGCAGCACTACAGCACTTTTACATTTATAATTGTGTTAGAAATGTACATTCACACATTTAACCCTTATCAAAGAATTGCAGCTCTTGTGATTTGAATATTGCAATTTTTATAATATTATGATTCATTGTTCAGCCTTAGGTATCACAAGGTGTCCCCAGACCAATATACTGTATAGTGAAGAATTATGTCAGAGAAATTATTTCAATCTCGTGAATCAACCTCCACAGCCAATCACTACATTGTCTTTTTCGATATTTTTAGTTCATTTTGAGACTTAATAATGAAAATAATAATGAAAACAGTGGACTCTACTAAAGATGCTAAGTATAGAGAAAGACAATCAGTTTACCTTTAACAGTTGAAACCAGGGTGGTCTGAAAAATAATAACGCCATCAAAAATAATAGAGGGGCCCTCAATAATCGTCTGATATAACATCACCTTATCAGGACTGCAATAACAATAATGTGATTTTACCAGAATTGTAAACAACAGTTAAATCACACACAAGTGCAAAAGTGTTTCACATACATTAAACTCCACAAAAACACACACACACACGCACACGGCCAGACATATAATTTAACTTGATGAAAGTCAGGGGACACAACCGTTTCTGGTTATTATGATTCTGATTGGGTGAAGCTGTTGCCAGGTGACGTCTCATACGTCCATATAAGGTCAGTGTTTAGTGACTGTGTGAGGTGCTGTCCCTGTGCGCTTCCTCTTTAACAATGGACCAGAGACGAGGATGTCATTCACACGGTTTGACAGTGATAGTGACAGGGGAGTCTCCTCCTGACCACACTGATGACATGAAGGGGGGGGAGAGAGAGAGAGAGAGAGAGAGAGAGAGAGAGAGAGAGAGAGAGAGAGAGAGAGAGAGAGAGAGATGAGAATGTCAGACAATAAGAAGGAGGCAGAGAACCAGAAGAACTAAAACGAAAGCCAAGAGCTCCAGAGTGATGGGAGCCCAGGGCAGCGAGGGTCTGGGGAGGCCTGGAGGTGACGAGGAGGCACAGCTTTAGGTCTCACCCTCCCATGTAAACCTAATGTCACCCTCCTCCTCGTCATCTTCCTCCACCTCCTCCTCCAGGCTCGGGTCCCGTTGTAAATAATTCACCCTGCAGCTGACGGCCTTGTCTCCTGGTGTCACCAGCGGGACGGTTTAACAGCTCCTGAAAGGTCAGGGTGTCTATCCCCGAGCTGCAGTACACACGCACGTACATGCACGCACATACACACACCGTGCACACACACACACCACATGCACACACACACACACACATAACAGGCACACATATACACACACACACATGCACACAACCATGCACGCGCACACACAAACACGCACACACACACATGCACACGCGCACACACGCACACACACACATGCATGCGCGCGCACACACACACACACACACATAAACAGGCACACATACAGTATACACACAAGCGCTCAACCATGCGGACACACACACACGCACACACACACACACACACACGCACACCAAGCTGTCGGTAGAGGTGCAATACTGGTGAGTTTATCAGCATTAAATACAATCAGATGAAACGTATATTTTTAAGAATAGGGAACTCCGCAGAGGGAATTGCAACTAAGAGGTATCGTTTTTTAACCACTTGCAGTTAAAAACGTTTGGCGGGAAAATCTCAACGCAGCTTCGTCACAAAAGGTGTTGTGGTATGTTAGGAAGTGATGTCAGCTCCACTTAAGTTAGAAAACGGTACATTTTGTTATTAAAATTGTAACTTAAATCATTTCAAATATTTTTGAAGAAAAAGTGATGGCTTCAGTTTAAGTTACTTAGTGTAGCTTTTAGGACGCCGCACAGCATAAGAATCTTATTTTTTTCTAGTGTCCTTTTAACGTTTGTTCCACTTTAAATAAAAATATACCTGAGTGCCTGTTTATAAAAACACAGGACCCAATATCAAAAATGGGTATCGACTGAATATTTGATATGATATGGTTATACCTTCAGGTAAAGTCATTGCTGTAAATATAGGCAAAACCATCATAATTAATATCTATACATTTTCCACAGTGTTCAATAACAGATCTTGCCCTGCCATGCAACAGGAATTGTGCACACAACTGCTAGCGAACATATATATATATATATATCTTTCGTGCAAAAAAATAGAGAATGGCATGCTTTTCAGTAAACAGTCAATAATCCTCTCCCATGTTCCCCTAAAAGCTATCGAAAGAATATCGCAAAATATAATGTAACTGCCTCCAGTTGAATGACTTAAACACATTCCTGATTCAAATGTCTCGGAAATACGTAACAAACAACCGCCGCCTTCAAACAGAACAAGCCTAAGATATGTCAACTCAATTTGGCGCATTCGTGCGCATACACAAATGCAACGTAAGGTGAAAACCATCCAAAAAACATCCGAAAAAAATACTTATATACCGTATATGTACATACAGTATATTTATTTATCTCTTTTTAAACTGTATCCTATCACAAAGCGCATTCGTCGACTGTTCTACAGAGCACAGGTCACAGCAGAAAAAATTTAAAACGACGACGACGAGATCTCCACCGAGTTGTGATGTGGCAACCGACACCCGATCACCGGCCTTCCCCGGAACCTCACCTCCACCTGGAGACCTGCTCGTAACAAAGGCAGCATATTTGGCTGTACTGTACCTCCACGTACGCCGCTAGCAAACACCCAGACCCTCGTTCAATGGCAGTATATCCGAGCGGTGGTGGATGTACACTGTGGATGACACGCCCTTGCTGAGCGCTGCTACTCCAGAGCTAGCAGGGGCGGCTAGCTAACAATTGGGACGGTGGTTTGGGAGCGGCTTCCAGAGAGAACCCGCCGTCAGTCTTTGCTCTCGCTGCGCGTCCGCCGGATGATGGAGGAGAAGAAGCTGGTGCCCTGCGGCGTGCCCATCAACATGGGCGCCTTGTTCTTATGAGCGATTTGAATCTAGAGGAAGACAGAAAGAGAGAGAGAAGAGAGAGAGAGAGAGAGAGAGAGTGAGAGAGAATAAAACGAAAAAAATATGTTAGATGTTAGTGTATGTTAATATAGATGAAGGGATCATGAGCACCTTCTTCTAGCGATTTGAATCTCTAGGAGGGAGATTCTGATTCTTTCCCTTCAATTTGTGATATTTGTATTGTTCTTTTTCATTTCACAGCACATCCTGCATGTGTATGTGACAATTAAACTTCTTGAATGTTGAATCTTGACAGAGTGGATTTGTACTGTAGTTAGTTCCTGTTGGGTGATGGTACAGTGAGTGTACACCACGATGGAAGTATAGTCTTGGTATAGTCGTATAAAGAGACAAGACATTTACTGTTGTGGGTTAGTACAGTGAAGGAGAATGTTTGTCACACCAGCAGATGCTCTGTCTGCAGACTGCAGACGATATCTTCATTTCTGGAATATTTTTGATACGCATGAAGAGGAATTTTTTTTGCCTCATGTGGCCCTCCAGCGCTCCGCAGAAAACCATCAGCTCAGAGATACAGCTCTGTTGTCAATACTGTTCATCAAAATAACACCAGCATCTGTTGAAGTACACGCTGAACTAATATCCGAAAACACATCAGGAATCCAGAAAGGTGGAAAATAATATATTATTATAATATAATATAATACTATATTATGGAGATGATAACGTCACTCACATTCAGGCAGTATGTGCTATGTCATCTTCTGTTGACACAGTGGTGCATCATGGGATATGGAGTAGATAGGTTATTGTTATTAGAGTTCATAGAGGTTGTTATTAAGCTCTTTCTGTTCAGGGTTAGAATTTGAGATCAATGGATGAGATCATCAAACATCAAGGAGGAGCATGAAGGAGTTACTTGAGGTATTTGATCCCTGAATCATTAGCAATTACCATATTTTATGGACTGGATGTTATATTTAAACTGTAAATTTGTAAATCGGTTAGTTTATTTTTAGCATTCTTGTTTTCCATATTGTTTTATTGTACTGTATCGCTATGTAACCTGGCACAAGAATTTCCCTCGGGATTAATAAAGTTCTATTCTATTCTATTCTAAATGTGCAGAAAATATGACGGATCAGTCTTAATAACATGTTTTAAAAAGTATGTTGGGAACATAAAGAAAGAAAGAAAGAGGCTGGAGGAAAAGTGGGAACAACACTGAAGGGGAAGGCAGCCATCTTTTCTCAGTGTCACAGTACCCAGCTACTCCAAGCACAGTGAGCATCCCTGCGGTGACACGGTTTTACGTGCAGCGAAAAGTGCATTTTATTCGGGAAAGAACCCCCCCCCCCCCCAAAACAAGGAGAACATCATGTCTTGAGTGTTTGTTGTCATGTGTTCTGGAGCTACGCACCAAGTATGAGCGATACGCTGGAGTAGCATCGCCACGCGACCAGACACCATTCATCCTGGATACTGCAGGCTTCTGATGCCGCGCTCTCAGACCTAGTTAGCTGTCGAGAGATTTCCCATCCGACAACAGATGGCCTTAATGGTGTCAAACGAGTTATGCATGCAACGGGAACGCAAAGTGCATCGTTGTTGTTGTTAATAATTAGTTAGACTCGGCCCCCAACCCCCCCCCCCCACTCCCAACTGTGCGTTCGCTCGTCTTGTTTTTCTAGGGCTTCTGTTGGATTGGCTGATTCAAATTCCGCAGCGACACACGTGAACGCCTCGCCATGGAGATCATCTCCACAAACACAATTATGTATTGTCAGATCCCAGAGTCGCGCGCCGGTCGGGTTCCTGCCAGCGCCCGCCAAGAGCACTCGCTAGACTACTCCTTTTGTCATGCCTGGGATTCTTTCACGTGAACGATCCGTATGCAAATTCGGGGGTCCGCACTCCATCCGCGGGGGCCGTCACAGAGCCGGCATTGTAATTAAAACCAAACCAGATCAACACAAATTGAGGAGTTTCTTGGGATAAAACATGAACACATTTCGACACATCCACAGCCACTTGTCGGAGCAGATGCTCAAACGCACGCGAGTTGAGAAGATGTGAGCCCGCCGTCGAGTGTCTGAGCCGGATTACCGCACAGACACACAATACGACGTGGTGTTAACTCAACAGCAATGAGAGGGAGACAGAGCGCAGAGCGAGATATGGGGGATCCTTCACACTTTATGATCCAACATTGTGTGAATAGAATCAGATAATAGATAGAAGAAGATAGAGAGAAGATTTTTATAAAAATATACATACGATCCTAAACTATTGTGTTTCATATATTTGCTGTAAAACTAGACTCAAATGCTACTTTGCCCCTCATCACTCGAGTCGTATGACAAGACTCCCCTCGTGTCCTCTGTGGTGTGGCTGAATACCTGCCGTGTGTCCAGTGGCTTACCGTGCAGGCGGCCTGCATCCAGGGCTCCCCGTCGATCTGCATCGGGAGGGACTTAGTGGTCCTGTTGGTTACAAGCAAGACACAAACTAAGGTTATTTCCTGGACTCAGATACTCGGGTAATCCCATTATGTCCTCCTGGACGGTCAATTTTGTGGATTGTGGTTAGAAGGAAGGAATTGGATGGTAAAATTGCAAGATGAAATTGGATTTTATTGTAGAATAAAAATACAAATAAACAAGCAGGAGAAAACTACTCTTTCAAGCTTTTAACAGAGAACATTTTCAAGACCATTTTCTTCTCAAATGAATGAATGATGGCACTCTCAGGAAATATAGACAAACATATGTTTTTCTTTGTTTGTTTCTTTGTATTCTGTTTGCTTCAGGGATCAGATGTGTGTGTGTGTGTGTGGTCAGACAGAGGTTATTATCAGGGGTCAGGGGTGAGAGGTGGTGCGCACCTGATGTTGACGGAGGAGCACTGGGCCAGACGACGCCCGGCACTCTTCAGACCCGTGTAGATCTGACCCATCTCCATGGCTCCCTCGAGGCCCACCACCTCCAGGAGCTGGTCCGAAATGTCTGGTGGAGGCGCAAACACACAAGAACCAATGGAATATACCTGGTTGTCATCACATCAGGGCAATCGTCAAGTCAATCGAGGCCATATTCACAGTCAGTCTCAAATGTGCCAAATGGGCAGCATACGTAATGATATACCAAACAAATGTTTTTACGTTGGCAAACGTACATAGGCTCAAACTTTAAAATAAATAAATAAATCAACGCATTCATGTATTCCCTCATCATAAAAATAACATAATTCATTAAAAATCTAGACTATAAAAGTTGTAACTTGGCTTGTTTCATGTGCTTCCGAGTCTAAAGCATCACGAACACCATTTAGATGGAGAAAATAAAAGGTGGGCTCAGGTAGAAGAAAGGGACGGGAGGAAAGGAGGGAGGGAGGGGAGGACAGGGGCGGGTAAGAGTGGAAGACGGAGCAGCGACAGGGGGGAAGAGGAAACGGTTTTCGGCAAGGCCGCGACAGGAGAGCCAGCTAGAGGATAAGAGAGAACAACACGCACACACACATACACACACACAAGCACAACGATAAATGGGCACATGTATACACACACACGCAAACATGCATGCACATACAGAATCCGACAAACATGCATGGATGTGTATGCCCAAGTCAGCGCCTCACCTTGAGTACACCTACGACAAGGACAACACACACACACACACACACACACACACACACACACACACACACACACACAGAAACATGCACGCACACACTGGCACAGGCAAAGGTGTAGATATTCAGTGGAACAAGTATAGCATTATGGGATGCATTTAAACTCAATTTCATGGCCTTGACTTGCACTGTTCTGAAGCCTTGTTTGAAATGTTGGGAATGTTTGAAATGTAAAACCCATGACCTGTTTGTTATGCTATCACTGCACCTCCTCGACAACATTCAAACACTTATTGTGACTTGAGTTCCCAGAGGTGTCGAGGTATTTTTTGAGGAGCAATGGCTCTATATTGACAGGCATTACAATGTAGACGAATAAACAACATTTTCTCTCGCCATGTCTTGTGTTATGAGGCGTGGAGATAACAAAGAATAATTGAAAAAAAAAATGGAAGTGATGAAAATATGAATTGAAAAACGAAGCGATGAATTGTCAATTGATTTGATAAACGTGAATTACATTTTATTTCAAACACTGTGGCTCTGATAATCAACTGTGTTACTGTCTACTGTACACCGTTCATCATTCACAATGTCCAACTGACATTTATCATTTACAGCAAGCAATTTATGTTACTTCGGCCCAAAAAGTGTCAATCAAAAACCACGGAAAATGATGAAAGGTGGCTGTTTTCATCATGTTGTGACTGTTTTAATGAAATCGCCTTTCAATGAACCATATGACTTGATAATCTACCCCTCAATTTATGTCAGTTCACACGCATTTTGATCACCTCCATTTGCATTAATTAATTGTGTCACGTCCAACTCTTCATATTGTGTGCTCTCCCTAGAGCTTACAGTGGGTAGCATTGGATTTAGATTATAATTTACACAGACGCAATGCATACCCTAAATTAATATTCATGTAAAGGAAACGGCATCACTCCATCCATCCATCCAACCATCATCATCCATCCATCCATCCATCTGCCCATTCATGTTCCTTGTGATATCAATGTCTCCAGGTTAACACCGAACAACGTGACGGCAGAAATAACCCCCCCCCCCCCCTTTCCCCAAACCACCCACCCACCCGCTCGCCTCACACCCACCCGCCAGTCCGATCCTGTTAACAGAATGTGCCCACCTAGCGCCAACACAAGCCCATGACACTCGCAGCCAGTGACAAGGCTTCTGCCTGTTCTTTGGCGAAAACAAAATCCACCAGGCCGTGATTCACCTTGTCACCGGTGAAATATTCATGTACCGGGGGAGGGGGGGTGGGGGGGGAGAGAAAGGTTCGGCCCAAACTTTGTCCGTGGTCATTGGCAGGCCCTGGGAGTGAGAGAGGCGGTCGGGGCTGTTTAGCTCTAACTGCTGCTCCGAAAACTTCTGACTGTCTGTACTGTCTGGCAACTGGAAGGTTGGAGGCAATATTGTAATATTGGAAATGTTTTCGATAAAAGCGCTATATAAATGCAATCAATTTACCATGTACAAAATGTATTCATGTATACTTTTTATTCTAAAATTGTTTTCAACTGTTCATGTTGTAATGTTGGACTGATAACTGTTTAGTCCAAGTCATTCCGTGTGTCTAAAAGCTCTTGACTTATTTAATTCACCCGAATTACCATCTACATGTGAAGGCCAAACTTCCCTTTTACTTTAATGAAAACATCCATCCAATACAATTCCTATTTACTTTATTATTTTGTATTCATTTACTAGATGCTTTCACACAGAGATTCACAGTGAATTGAGATAGCAGGCAGGGGTTTGGGCGTCTTTCTCAAGGAGGCCTACGGGTTGGCAACGGACAAAGGGGATCGAACACAGCACCTGTCGGCTGGGAGGCGAACACCTTCGCCACGATACCATCCTGCCCCGTTACTTTCTTAAAATGGCTACTCGTACCTTGGACGGCAAACATGAGCTCCTTGGGGTCCACCACCGTCGTCCGCTTGTCTTGGGACTTCTTTCCCGCCTTTCGGTTGCCCCTCCTCTTTTTGCTCTCTCCCCAGAGGTTGGAGCCGCCGTGCATGCTGGGAATGTTGAGGATGGCGATGCCCTCCAGGGAGATGGTGCTGAGGTCCAGGGTGATGCCGTCACACTGATAAGACGGATAGGCAGATAGACGGTTCGAAGACAGGATAAGGAGGAGGGTAAAGATGGAGGTAGATAAAGAAGCAAAAAGCCAACATGTTCACAAATATATCCATATTTACGATTTAATATTATGTTTTCTGTAGGTTTCAACAGTCAACAGACAATGGTGCCCAAATGCAAATATTGAATCGACTTTTGAGAACACAACTCTTTATTTTTTTCTCATAAGCTGATAAACAGTTTTACTGAACCAAGGATAAACACTAGTGAATCATTTCCATTTCCTTCATTTCCGTCCATTAAACCAAGAAAAGAATTTGAAAAGCCTGTCACGGTTAAGGTCCAGCGCTGAACCCTCCAGTCTCCTCGAACTGACTCGGATCGGAAAGTCGCCCTTTTTGCACATAACCCTGAATCACTCCGGCTCCTCCCCCCCCATTGTGTCCAATCTGTATTTAGATCACTATTTAAAGTCAATGGCTGCTCGCCTTTCAGAAGTAAGTACCCATCCAACACTAATTAATAAAGACCTCTGCACTGCGTGGACAGCTTTGTGGAGTGCTGGAGGTGGGGGGAGGAGGTGGTGGTGGCGGTGGTGGTGGTGGTGGTGGTGGGCGCCATCTTCATTATCACTCAATATCGCACGCAGCAGGGTCGCGCAGGGCTAATTGCCTGTGTGTTAAGCTGAGGTTCGGTGTGAGTGTGGCGGGGGTGTGGAGAGACACCGAGTGTGTGACTGAACCACGTCTTCTCACGTCAACACGCTGGCGGCGCGGCGCCACCGTGGAATTGGATAAAATAGGTGATATTTGTAAACAGTCCGACTTTTGAAGCAAACCTTTGATTTTTTTCTTTGTCCAAAAGAAGAAAATCCTCATGTAGATTATGTTTTTTGACAGAGAAGAAAAAACAATGGTTGGTTAAAATGTGTTTTTGTCCTGCAGTTGGTTTTACTGGATACTGTAACTGTAAAAAAAAACAATTATTGTGGGTCTTCACATATCTTTCCAAAAAGAACACGTGTAAAACCAGTCAACAAAACAAAAACAAGTGCGCGTGTGTGTGTGTGCGTGCATATATGTCTTCCTTATTGACCTAATCCCCCAATGAGGGGGGATTTTGTGTGTAAATGTCTGTGAAAAGAGAAACACACAAAGCACATGTTTCGACGTACCTCCACCTCCAGAAAGTCGTGCAGCTTCTTACACGTGGCGGAGAAGGTCTCGGATGTGCCGAACTCAAAGTACCACAGCTTGTTCTTTGTTCTGGAAAACAAGACAAGGGGGTAACTTGCAAGGGGACCAGGAGGAAACAGGAGAGCCCCCCCCCCCCCCCCCACACCCCTACATCAAAAACCAGAGCCTGTCCAATACGAGGATCCCTCTCTCTCTTTTGTTCCCTGCTTGACGAGAGTCTTTACAAGCACTGTGCAGTTAAAGGAGGACGTAGCCAAGACTTTTATTCCCAGCCAATCAAGGGTTATTATTTTTAGATACAAGATAGGCATATAAATAGGCATCTTGTTCAATGATACCCACATGACACTCCAGACAGCGGACATTGGGGATCGAACCCAGAATCCTTTGGAAGGGGCAGTCAAAGCCAGGAGACTGTCCTACCCTCAAGAAGACTGCCTTGCTTTGCTGTTATTCACACTGCAGAAGATTGTATTCATCTTAAGCAGGGATCGTTTTGAACTACGGGCCTACAGGAAACACCCTCCCCTCATAACCACTGACAACAATTACAATTACTGCTCATTAATCACCCAGTCAATGCATAATGTGGTCCATTAATCACCGTGGATGCGTCACCAAGACCCAGTGTAAGCTGATTATGGCAGGCGCCGGGATCATCTGCAGGCATGCTTGCCCGCCGTCGGGGGCCCGGTGTGGGGGCACCAGAGGATAATCTACCTGCTCCTCCCCCAATTAACAGAGGACTGGGGTGCTGCTCCCCTGGCCACACAGGAGCACAACCCCCTCCCACCGTGAAGACCGGTGATCGATGGACACCATCTGTCCCTGGATGACTAAGGGGAGAAAGTGTCTTAAAGGCCCCTACCCCACGGAAGTCACACGGCTTTACCGAACGTCCCCCGTGAGACGTTTGCGTAAAAAACGGAGGTTGGGAGTGGAGTCATACGGTAGTGTTTGGGAGGGTTTGTCGTGGTGGCTAGCGGGTGGAGCTTTTGCAACAGCAGCGCTAAGCAAATGATGTAAACAAACATGGAGGATAGTAGCATAGCTGACCAATACGTGTCAGTTTATAACATAGTTATGTGTCATAACTACGTAATACAGCCGTATACTAGAAATAAGCAGTAAGCAATTTGGAGCAAAGAGTGCCACGTTTTCATTTCGTGGGAACTTCAAGAGTCATGGAGACACAGAAGAATAGTTTGTCTTCAAGTACAAACTGGAAGATTTGTTAGATATGTTTGAGAGACTGGAGAGCTTCGAATGTAACTCTGACCTCATTTGAGAGCTTTGAATGGAGAGCTATGAATGTGAATACTTCCTGAGACTTAACACCTTGGGACCTTTGTTTTATGATTGATGATTACTGCATATAAACATCTTTAAATATTTGATTGTAACAACACTGCTGTGTTTCTACACTCATGGGGACATTTCAACCATGTGTCAATGGTCCTCACATGTTGGGGAAAAGTGTGTTACAGATGAGTGAAGAAATGAAGAACCACAACAAATATTAGTCAGAAACGACCCAAACCCACATTTGACACATTTACTCCCCCCCCACAAAGTTGACTGTATTTACATGTATTACATTTATGTGGCCCAATATTGTCTCCAAAGCTCTGGTCAAAAATACCAGCAATGGTAGAATACCGCCAGATGTAAAAGAACACCCCAGAAGGCTATTCATCCATTCATGCCCCTGCTACGAGGGGTCGGTAAACCTGTACAACAACAGTGCTGACATGCATAACTGCGTACGGTAAATAATGGCCATCTGTAGCCGGGGGCCGCGAGCGCTACATAGGGATGTATTAGTAATACGCAGAGCAACAATCACTATGCTATTGATTTACTCATTAGGGCTTTTGTCAGGACCATTTAGCCTTTTTATAGATGAGCTTTCATTAGGCTAGTTGCTAGGTAGTGGGGACGGCGCGTTGATTTATAATGTGCAATACAGTCGATAGCGCAGGGATGACGGATGGGGACGCGCGCCGGATCGGGGGGGATGAAGGCTACAGGACACGCCGGCTGCACGCCTTACAGCCCGGCGTGTGCGTAATGCGATGATGACCTCTGCATCTTTCCCATTCGTATCGTAAGGGAGATGCGGTTAAGAAGGAAGAGCATTAAAGTCAAGCTAAATGCGATCCATGCTTTGGACCCGAGCTAAAAGCATCTTCTTGGTTGTTTTGTGGTCGGCCAAAGCATGCACGCAAACGAGCAAGACGGAGATAAGGCACAACATTTGACGATCCTGTCGATTCTCCCCACTTAACCTAACAAGAGCACCATGGCAACAAATCACCTCCTTATGTCCCTGTTCATTAGGTAATTAGGAGCATCCTATTGGCAGCATCTGATTCTCATTCGTCATCGGTCGGTCGACTGCTGGGAAACCGAGCACTGGCCTGATGAAAGCTGAAGCTGGGACGACTGGCACACCCAACAGAGGAGGAGGAGGATGTTTTTAAAAGGTGAATCGGGTGGATCTTACATCACGATAAGTATAATAAAAGTCAGTTTCATGCTCCGATTCCACGTTCAGAAAGTCCGACATGTGGCAAGTTCTTCATGACTTGTATTTTTGTTTATATAATTTTTTTTATAATTGAATTACTTTGTGAGTATATTTTCATAGAGCAACTGTACCCCTCATTGTGAGCAGTAGTTTATGATTAAGCCTGCTGTTCTCTCCAGATAACCGTGGAGCACTTTGGCTGTTCTTCAGTAGCAACTACATCCATGCAAAGCGACACATTACCCCACTCATAACCTGGTGGTGAAACATGTGATATATGTTGTATTAATTGTGGCCACCGCCGCCGCCGCCTACTACAGGCGCTAGTCAAATTTTCGCACACACACACACAAATCCGAGAAGACAGACAACCAACAAGCTAATGCATATACAAACGACGTAGGTCGCAAAATAACAACAAAAAGAGTGTGATGTTTAACCCAGGGAGGTGAGAGAGGGTCTAGCCACCTGTGGGTGCTGCTGCTGCTGAGGATGATGATGTCAGGGACCTTGTTCACGCCTGGCCTTTAAAAAAACCTCGCTCAGGTGATTTGATGACAGCCGGGCAGATAAAAATACAGGTGTGAACGCGCGGGAGACACATTAATGACTCATTACCATGCAGTCCCCGTGGCTTGCACAGGTTCTAATGATTGGATTGAGGCGTGGCCAGGGATGTATGCAGTCACATTGTCGCCATAGTGCAAAACACTATGACAATTTGAATGCCGTGTTGGTAGGCTGGCTGTTCCACTTTGACTAAAGTAAAGAGAAAAGCACAGCACTGGAAACACAACAATCTGTGTTTTAATAAATGGCCCCTCCACACCAAAACATTAGCTGATGTACTCGGGGGTCATCAGTCAATTTGCTGCATGGTCACCAACATCGAGTGTGTTGACGAGATGAATACACCTCGATAGTACCACCGCTTTACCCCGGGCCAAACTTCAAACGCTCTCTTCGCTGGTCACACTTGGCGGCGGCCATAAGACCATTGATTTCCCCAACCCCACCCTCCTCTTCCTCGGTGACACCTAATCTCACCCGGAATGATCTACGACCGGAGTTTTCACACTAATTCCTTCTTGATCAGAGGTGATAAATATCCCATTGACATAAGCAACTCTCTGTGCGTTGCATCGATGCGCTGTTTTGTCTAACACCACACCACCTCGAGTGCTTCCACTCTGACTGGCAGCTTGAGAAATGATGGGCCCAGTGTTGTATTGTATTGTCTGGCCCCCCTTGGGTTCTCCAGACACGGCCAGAGGCCTGCACAAGGAGCACACTGTTTCAGATGGACCACTCACTGGTCATTGTGAAGTGTCCCGATGGCCTAGAATGTTATATATTTAAAACAAACAAAAAGCCCCATGTAGTTTACTGTTAATGTGCTCTTTAAATTTGTAATTACTCGATAACTGAATCATTTTATATGTCACTTTAGGTTAGCAGCCTATCTATTGTTCATTTGGGGGGTGGGGGAGGAGTGTCATGGTTCGGGTGTTTTGAACCTAAAAGGTTCAAGTTCAACCCCCAATGTACCCAGCCAATCCATAGACAGCCTTCAGCAAGATAAGGATAAGATAACATAAGATAGCCATCTTGCTCTTTAATGCCTTAATGCTATGTATTGGAATTGAATTTGAATAGAATTACTAAATTGTAAGAACTACTAAACAGTTTCCTGGCTCCAGATCTTTGAATTTGCCCACTCCACTCCAGTTGACTGATTCTGGGTGTCTGGCGTCGTGACATGAAACAGAATCGGTAGAGAAGGGGATTATCCAATGAGCGCCGCGGGGGGACGGAACGATTAGCCAATCAGCTCCGCGGGCGGGAGGAACGCTGTTGTCAAGCTGTTGACAACTACTCCGATTGCCATTTCTCAATGGTGACACAAATCCTCCAAGAATAGACACCGGGTCTATGTAGGAGAATTACTCTCGGAGATTTTATGGGCTCTCTTTTGTGTGTTTGGGCTGATAATCTTGAATTGGATATGACCACCCTGATGAACGAATTGATTTCATACAGACCTCTCAATATCACCCAACACGGTAGTTTTCTTTTACTTTGCTCCAGTCTTAAAACCCTGGGAAAACCAGTATGTTGGCATGGCTAAGCATCCTCGGTCTCTAGTGACTGATTAGGGAAATGGAATCCTCTCCCCCTACTGAAATCAGTCAGTTAGAGTGGAGACAATGTCAGACTGAAGATGTAAATGGAGTCTAACGAGTTGACAATTCTGTCTGACATCAGGCTAACTAAACAGTAGTGCATGCTAGTACACTACGAGGTGGATGATTGTTTCATTCCTAGGCGGATTGAAACAATGGCAACAGGCAACAGATTGAAAAACACACAAAAACTAAAGTACACCAGGCACCCATGGGACCACAGCCCACTGCCCAGTGATTTTCATGGCAAGCGAACAGCAGTGATAACTTAGTGGTGCGCGGTGGTGAACGTGAGACAGGGCCTGCGCGGACGACAGCACAGTAAACACCAGCTCAGGTGTCCCCTGCTGCTAGTGGCGTATTTCCATACTGCGGCTGCCGCAACACAACATTTGCTTTGCCTAAACTTCGGTCATCGCAAGCGGGCAGTGCTCGAGTGTGCGCCGTCGCCATGGCGATGACGGACACCGGCAGGCGGAGTGTGCGATGTTGACGGTGCGTTATGGCGTATTATGGGAGCAGCTGGTGTCTCTGCAGGGGCCAATAGGAAGTGTGTTTGTGTGTGAGTGTGTGGGGGGGGGGGGGCAATGTGAGACTCATAGCCCTTTTTTTCACCAAATTAGCTCTGGTTCTTGAACCGGTTCTGTTCAGGGTTCTTGGAGCCTTGGTGCTATTGAGGCCCACGTTTCCACCAGTTTTGAACGGAACCGTTATAATCAAGGAGGCTTCATCATCGGAGACCGTTGAATAGATTACCTGCCAGATTTTATTCTGTTATTACAGATATTTTATCCAAAAACCAAGCATTGGGTTTTGTTGGCAGACCAGCCAACGATTTCTCCATCGTTGCTTTATCTGCTCTTTCCAGCCTGTAGAATATGACACACACACACACACACACACACACACACACACACACACACACACACACACACACACACACACACACACACACACACACACCACACACACACACACACAACACACACACACACCACACACACACACACACTGACGATGTCACGGTCCTCACTTCAGGTCAACATGCAGTTTCTTGGTTCCAGCTGGGAAACACATTTTCGGGTTCTGAACCAATTTATTTTTGGTCAAATGTCTGAGAAGGGTTCAAAAATATGTCTGCGAACTGTAATGGAACCTGATCCATGTTGGTGGAAAAGGGACAGTAGTGGTGGAAGGGGCTTCTTCATACATTTCAATATTTGTTATATTCCTAACAATCCAGGTAGCATAAGGTAACAATGATGATCCTTTGCCTCATCCTTTGTGTGTGTGTGTGTGTGTGTGTGTGTGTGTGGTTTGGACAGTGTGTGTGCGGAAGTGTGTTGTGTGTGCATGTGTGTGCGTGTGTGTGTGTTTGGCCGCATGTTGGAGAGTGTGTGTGTGTGTGTGTGTATGTGTGTGCTGCAGAGTGGGTGTGTGTGGGGAGGGGGGTGTGTCTTCCTACTGAGGCAGGCACAGTGCTACAGGTGAGACCTATAAATGACACATACATCTTCATTCATTATGAATGACAGCTGGGACAGCCAAACAGTTTGATCCTCAAATGAGGTCCGAGTGTGTGTGTGTGTACCCATCCCAAGCCTATATGCGTGTCAATAATGTGTGTGTGTGTGTGTGTGTGTGTATGTGTGTGTTTGTGCTTCTATGTGTTCATGTGTGTTCATAGCTGTGTGTGTGTGCGTGTGTGTGTGTGCATGTGTGCGTGCATGTGTGTGTGTTTTTAATTCAAGGAGCTCTCACCTGTGGCCCTGTCCCTCGCTCAGCAAGACGCACACTTGCATACACTCACATGCACATGTGTGTGTGTGTGCAGGCGCATTTGTGTGTGTGTGTGGTGTGTGTGTGTGTGTGTGTGTGCGTGTGTGTGTGTGTGTTGCAGCCGACCAGCGTCACCCGGCGCACGGCTGGGCTTTGATGAGCGTGCTCATTATGCTAAAGAGCGCCGCATGCTAGGCTTCCCCACGCACGGCGTAAAGGTTAGCGCAGGAGAGGCTGCTGAGCGCGTGCGGACACCTCTGGGCGCCCGTGGGGGAAGAACAGGCCTCGGGGAGACCCTCAGATGTCTTGGGACTTCAAAATAGACGCCCGTATGGAGAGGCAAATATCACACCGCACCCGTTAAAAGGCACGGCAAACAGACCGGGCAAACAGCTACGGCAAATAGCAGAGGACAATCAAAGAGCTTTCGGTGGGAAAGTGATGAAGGCTGCGACAATGTTGACAGATTGGGTTTTGGGGTCATTTATCCGCCAAATGGATATTTGGTGTTTTGTGTGTTTGTCATTACGTCGGGGGAAAGGAGAAACAGTTACTTACTAATAATGCTGTGACTTTTTAGCTTTTATGTGACAATTGTGCGATAAACTTCACGTTCAACTTAAATGTGCTATAGGTGTGATTTAAGAGCTATTAGAAATGGCTGTGGTAATATATCTGTTTTGAATTGACTGTGCCTGCCTCTGTATGAGCAAATGTACATTTTAGACCGCACCTGGCTCATTTCTGACCACTCGGCACATCTCTTCCTTGATTGGTTCACGGAATCTATCTTGCCTGTCAATCACAGGTGAAATACAACACTTCCCAATGGAGGGAGTGGAGGGGACTTTTATTGGTGGTTGAGATACAAAATCCTGCTCTCTTCCGCTCTTCTCTTCACTCTCTCTTTACAACTCTCAAATGTCAAACGAATGACGTGGAAGTTGACTTGGATAAAAACGATTAAATAGTAGATAGCACTCAATTATGACCTTGTCAAAAAGTAACAGGTCGAAAGGATCGACAGCAGGATAACAATAGTGAAGTTGGTTTTCCTCTGGTTCTCTCCTCTGTCCTTCAACCGCTGTCTCCCTTTCTTTCTTTCTTCCTTTCTTTCCTCCATCCTTTCTTCCTTCCCATTCTGTGACTCAAGGTCTCTTGGAGTCAGAGATTAGCGTAATTACATGAGAGATCAGCACAAAAAAAGGGAGGAGGCGGTGGGGTTAAGGGAAAGGAACAGTATATTTTCACAAGGAGAGCGGGAGGGGGAGGAGGAGGAGGAGGACAGGGGGAGGTTGTGTTGCGATCGTCGTGGGGTCGGCTGATTGTCTGACTTTTAATCCTGGACCTCATTATCACCTCCAGGTCCGGCTGAGCCAGTAAATGAATCTATCTGCCGAGTGTCAAATCTTCACACCTATGGCCCGATAATCACCCCAAGGAGCAAACGCAGAGGATAGAGATTGATAGAGAGAGAGAGAGAGAGAGATGGAGAGAGAGAGGGTGGGGGGGGGTCACGGGGTTGGGAAAGGGAGAAAGGGAAAGATAGAGGGAGAGAGAGAGGGGGGATAGAGAAAGGACGAGAGAGAGGAGGGGTGGGAGAGAGAGAGAGAGAGAGAGAGATTGAGAGAGGGGGGGTGGAGATAGGGAAAGGGAGAGAGTTGGATAGATGGAGAGAGAGAGAGAGAGAGAGAGAGAGAGAGAGAGAGAGAGAGAGAGAGAGTGAGAGCGTGGGATTTCATCAAGGAAATCTGTTCATTTTGCGATTAAGAAAAGCAACGAGCCGTTATTTGGTAGCTAATTGCCACTGATTAAATATTGATGTTTCCTTTAAGGTCAGAGCCGGGACAGAGTGTATGGTTTGGATAATCCTGGGTGCCACTGGGATCCCACGGGGTCTCTGAAGTCAGGCCCTTACCGTGATACATGAGTTCCAGATGTCAACAGCAGCTATGCTTATCATCATCATCATCATCATCATCATGTGCAATATTCTTAATGTCATGTCCGATAATATTACACCAAATTGTTTTCGCCGTCGGAATATCTTATCTTGCCGACATATTTGTATATTTTAACTGTAAATTTGTAAATCGGTTAGTTTATTTTTATTATTCTGTTGTTTTCCATATTGTTTTATTGTACTGTATTGCTATGTAACCTGGCACAAGAATTTCCTTCGGGATTAATAAAGTTCTATTCTATTCTATTCTTCTTATTTGCTGCACCTTCCGATGAGATGTGTTTTCATAGGCTGTATTCGTCCTTTGTAGTTATTTTAGGAAATTACTGGATGACATTTGAGCGATGGACATTAGGAATAGAGGAATGTGAAGTCATTAGTAGCAGTGAATGTACTAGTAATGTGTAAGATATAATGTACTAGTCATGTGTAAGATATAATGTACTAGTAATGTGTAAGATATAATGTACTAGTCATTGTGTAAGATATAAATGTACTAGTCATGTGTAAAATATAATGTACTAGTAATGTGTAAGATTAATGTACTAGTCATGTGTAAATATTAATGTACTAGTCATGTGTAAAAATATAATTGTACTAGTAATGGTGTAAGATATAATGTACTAGTCATGTGTAAGATATAATGTACTAGTAATGTGTAAGATATAATGTACTAGTCATGTGTAAGATATAATGTACTAGTCATGGTGTAGCATTAACATGCTTTAAGGAAATACAGGTACTGTATACCAAATATTTTTCAATATATATATTCTTGAAAGTATGGGTTTTAAAATGCCCTTGAAAATGTGAAATTATCTTAAGAAAAGCTGATGTTTTTTTTTATAAATATACATTTTATTTTAGATTTGTTTTATTTTAGATTTTTTATTTTATGGATTTCTTTTACTTAGATTTGTGACTATTATTATGTGTATATTAGTAGTAGTAGTAGTAGTAGGGGCATAAGAAGCAGTAGTAGAATCAGTAGTAATTTGTGGTGGTCCACTATTACAAGCATGTTGTAATGTTGTAATGTCTTCTTTGTATTATAAGTTAATTAAAACCAATGAAAGGTCACTTCTACCCTAACATATTAAAAATAGCTGAAGCACAAAGCCTTGTATTTGGCAATGACAAGCGCTTAGTGTCCGCGGTTATCCCACCGCAGAACTTAGTCCGTCCAGTTGAAACAATATGACTCCATGATAAGTTGGCGTTATGTCTTCAGGGGCATGAATTCCCCCTCGACAAATCTCACCAAATCTATGCTACCTTGAAAACTATAATCATGCATTATTCAATTGGAAAGGATAGTGTGTAATAGAGAGATCCTAAACCCATTCCCTCCTGTGAATTATTCATTAAATTCAAATAACAGATGGTATAATTTTCTTAAAATATCTCAATAATTTTTCACAAGGGGCCAAAAATAGTTGTTAAACAACACAAAAGCACTCTTTGTTGTGCATACCAGTGTTTTTGAACAGAGAAAACTGTTTTTAACTAATGAAAGTGAAAGGGTCAAAGTGTAAGCCGAATGACGAGTTTCTATCTCCACACCACGAAAGTTACAGTACAAGAAACAAACATGTGGAGCAGCGCTGGAATCCAGCGATCAGTAAACGGGTTCAACTAGACATGACACCATATAGTAAGGGTTTGTAATTAATCAGAAATCCATATAGAGCTAAATGTAATTAAAACATGGAGGAACATAAGTGTCTCCCAAGCTCCTTCTCTCCAAGAAGGCTCAGAAGTCTTTTCCTCAGTTTTGTTCAACTTCCCTTTTTCCACCATTTTTTTTGGGGGCGAATCATCAAACCAATGGAACATGTGGCAAAAGTGCGCCGGCATAAAAAAAACATGGACGCTTAAACGTTCTGCCAAGCCCGGGCTAAAATGTAATTAGAATACGATGATGATGAGAACAAATGGGATTATTAGTCCACAGCATGTGTGTGTGTGTGTGTGTGTGTGTGTGTGTGTGTGTGTGTGTGTGTGTGTGTCATCACTCTGGACTGATCCGACGACGAGGACGAGGACGTCAAGCAAGCCAAGCAAATTCAATTACGCCCGCAATTACTGCGTGGCGCTAGTGGAGATGTATGGGGGGGATGTTAAATATTGATGGGCGCATGGCTGCTACATTTGTTCACCTTTCAGAAGGTGATCACATCTCCTCAAGGTAATCACAGATGTTAAATATGAACCTGTCAATTAGTCACCTCGGGGGGGCCCCGGCGTGCAGCAGAGAAGCGGAATGTTCCGGCGCCGCTATCCGGCCATCCGTTTCTCTGCTCCGCGCATTTCAGCTGAGGTCGGTCACAATGTGGATGGAGCTATGGACTCTGAACATGGATGGTTGGTTATATGTGGCGCTGCAATCACATATCATATGTTTACAGAAACATATGATATCAATCCTGCGTTTTCTAATAATGAAAACGTTGGCTTGGTGGATGCTTGAAAATCCAACAATGAATTTATTTTAAGTGTATTTCAATGATTTAAAATGTATTTAATGTCAATCTGATACGGTCGTAGCAACATTAAAAGCACCAACAGGCACCAATAAAACGTCACATGACATCAACTCAACGCGTCCTGATTGGTTGAACTCTGGCTTCTGCAGTTCGTACTTGAAGCGCTCCAACTGTCGGCTAGTCGTCCGCTCACCTGCTGTTGAACCTCTCTGGGTGCTTCTCCCTCATGATGTGGAAGCGATGGGCGATCGAGGCGTCCTGGAGGAGACACAAACAGAACCACTCAAGCGTTTATGGATGCCTTCACGTGCTCGTGGAGGGAGTGGGGGGGAGAAGGGACTGTGTGATGCGGTGGTAGTCGCATGCAAGCAGGGCTGCCTGAATTTTGGTTTTCAAATCATTTGCAGCAACCCCTGTGCTGTAGTTGTCGTTGTTGTTGCGTCTTTTGGTTTTAACCAAAATACTTTTTTTTGGTTATTGCTGTAAGAAGTCTAAAATTCAAGCTTTTCAATACAACATGTGGGGTGAAATACATTTATGACACAAATGGTTCAATTTGAGAAAAATGCAACATGATGAGAAAAAAGAAAAGACATTTGGACTCAAACATGAGTGTCAAGCTAACTAGTTCCCATATTCGGATTGCACCTTTGCAGTGCATATGCTCCATGCATGTGTGTGTGTGTGTGTGTGTGTGTGTGTGTGTGTGTGTGTGTGTGTGTGTGTGTGTGTGTGTGTGTGTGTGCATGTGTGTGTGTGTGTGTGTGAGAGCATGCATTTGTGTGTGTGTGTGTAAGTGTGTGTGTGTGTGTGTCTGTGGTGAGTGTGCGCATGCATTATTTTGTGTGTGCACACACACGCACACATACATGTATGCACACACACACCACACACACACACACACAAATTACACGCAAACCTTCACCAAAATCCTATTCTCTCCTCCGATCTCACAACTCCTGCATATTAGTATGTACATTTCCCAATGTCAAATCAAAAGGGTTTGAGCCAAGGGTGTGCAGGGTATTGACAGTAAGGCTGACCAACAGCATGGTACGGGAGGCCCTGTAGGTCAATATCCTTGAAACACTCGCACACACTCACTGAACCTGCATGCGCGCACACATAACATAAAACCTTAATTAAATTAAACACACATCGCGAGTAATCACAACTTCCAACCAATCTGCATTTGTCCTGATTGGATGCTGCCTTCACTCCTGGCAACCAAGTTGATTTATCTTTTTCTTGATCTCCCTGTCTCTCTCTCTCTCTCTCTCTCTCTCTCTCTCTCTCTCTCTCTCTCTCTCTCTCTCTCTATCTATCTTTAAAGACTATTTCTGTGACTCTTTTAGCTTTTCCTGTCCCTGCTCCCGTTCTGACACTTTGATTCCTTCTCCCGTGACCCGCGGCGGGATGCGTGACCTTGCTGCGGTGACAGAAAGCTGTCTAACCGTGATCCAGAAGTGACTCCATAAACAAGCGCACCCCGTAATGTGTTGATGAGGTATTCAAGTGTTGGGCTGTCTGGTGTGAAGTGTTGAATATTGACTGTAAATAGTCAAGGAGAAATACAATGGGGGGGCAGCAGTGTCGTGGTTATTACCAACCGAGGAACCGGGTTTGATCCCCATTCCCTGCTGACTGTAGGCATTCTTCGGCAAGATACCAGCCCTAGCCCTACCTGCTCCATATCATAATCAGTGGCTTTGTACAAAAATGCCTGCTAAATAATAAAGTGTTGTTAAGTTAATTCCATAAATTAGGAAAAAATACTAAAAACGTGATTGACAAATTGTCCACATGTTGAAAATCATGCATCAAAATGACAGCAATGCACAGTTGGTTGGTCTACCCGTGACAAATCTTCTCATTGTAAGATCAAATCTCTTAAAAAATGCTGTTGTGTCATTCAGCGCTGTAAAAAAGCTAGAAAAGTCTTTTGTGTTTTGGACGGATGAAACCCACGGCATCCAAAACGGAAACAAAAGTTTGTAGGCTGCTGTGAGTGAACTTGAAGCAGTAAACTTTTTGGGCACCACCAAAGCAATCTGTTTACAAGCCTGTCCTTCTCATGTAGCGCGTCAGTAACAGCCACCGCAGGGACAACCCCCTGCTGGCGCGCCGCAGTGGAAATTTAAGGCAACGCCAAAAAAAAGCGGGAAAAGCGAGGAAAAGGAGGGAAAAAAAGGGGAGGGGAGGGGCAACAGGAATACAAAAAAAAAATCAATGGTGCTTCTCTTGATGTCCTTTCAAGACGGCTGTGAGCCGAAGACCAAAAGGATTGTGCGAGATCCCCGCTGACGTGGGGGCCGGCGTCGAGAGCTGAGGGATGATGGAAGTGCTGGGTTTGGGAAGTGTGTGTGTGTGTGTGTGTGTGTGTGTAACTTGATTTTTGTTACAAACAAGACTGCATAGCTGAAGACAAGAGCGGCGAGGCCAGAGGAGGCTGCGTGTCCCCTTTGGTTTCCAGCTCTAGTCTTTATGTTGCTGTTTTCTTTTCTTCTGAGGTCCGCTATAGCAGCAAAGCGGTGCCCCCGCCCGCCACAACCCCCCGAACAACAAGGCACGGATAAAATGCGATGTCATTCGTGTAGCGCACGGGCCAGGTTTTGTTTTTTGTCTTGTGAGCCTTGAGGAAGTTAAACGGTAAAGGTACCGGCTACCGTGTTAACATGTGTTTTTGGTTTCTGCCTACGATGTTAACCACCAAGACGATTACAAAAAACACATTTAAACCTTTTGCATCAAGTGTATTACGCTCAGAGGTGGCTCGTACTACTACTACTACTGTACTACTGGATCTAATACCCGGAGCTGTAGCAAAAGAAAGAAGAAAAACAGAAAAATAACTTGGGGGAGGTCGCTCTGTCTTTTTTTTACCTTTAGAAGCAGATGTACGTGTTGCCAACAGAGGACAATGACGTTAAGTCAATAGAGTAAAGTAAAGGCACCCATTTTAGCTGTGTTTTCCAGTTAAAGGGCCGTTCACATTTCCTGAGGCGGGAGGGAGCCATGCATGACCTTGCCATGATTTCAACTTTGACCCGTGCTGGACAATAGATTTGCAGTACAGTCCAAAAAAACGGAAGGATTTAAGCTGTGGGTGATTGTGTGTGTCTTCTAAACTTGCCGTGATCAAGAACACGATGCCCAACCGAGTGATGCGGCATGTTGCCGCGCCTCAACTGAACGCACCTTAAGGTACCAGTTGCGATGAAGGTGACTCCTCCATCTCAGAATCAGTACAAACAACGGTAACCGCGATATAATGGCACTTCATACAGAAACACGTGGTTCAATCATATAGTACATCGTAAAGTACATCCATCAACCTACTACAAATCTTCCAAGGCTTCGGGACAGTGGATTGACACCGCCCCACCCCACCCCACCCCACCCCGCACCCTAACCCTTCACTATAGCTACCCTCAAAATAATTACCATTGTAAAAATCTGGCGCCAAAATTAATACGGGACGTGTGTAATGTCGTCCCATAGCTCAAAGTTTGGCTCCAATTATGGGTGGGGCGGCGGTGGAGGTGGTGGTGGTGGCGGTTAGATGTGCCTTTCATCGAGGGTGGGTTGTGGGGGCGGAGGGGGAGAGTAATGTCTTTGACAAGGGAGCGCGACGGCAGGTCATTAGAGCGACGGGTTACATTATGCTAGCTGATCTCTCTCTCTCTCTCTCTCTCTCTCTCTCTCTCTCTCTCTCTCTCTCTCTCTCTCATTCTCTGATTAGCCGCTGCCTCTCAGCTCGGGCCCCTGATTGAGATCATTACACGTCACGTCACTTCCACATCCTCCCAGAGGGACCGCTTCATTAATTCTCCCAGAGTCCGACCGCCACGTCGGGATCGTCTCGCTATCGCGGGACAAAGAGTGTCGGGGGAGGGGGGGGGGGGGGGTTAGCTTAAAAAACGGTCGAGAGAGAAAAAAAACCTGTGGGATTGGGGAGTTGTAATGGCAATTTCTTGAAAGAATTTCTACTGTCAGGTAGCGATGTCGCGTAAGGTTTTCTGTTTGGGCGGTCACAAATGTCATTGTCATTGACGTTGGTGCGTCGACCGAATTTCAAACGGATGATTCTTTGGGTAAAGTGCAAAAAAAACTAAAAAAAGGAAAACTGTAAAAGAGTTGATCATCACAACAGTGCTTAACCAATCAAAGCCGGCGAGCACTTTGCTGGCGGGTGCTGATCCCCTTGATTCATTACAATGTCATTACAGAAACAATCTCACGTCATCTGCATAATCTCTGATGCAATTATTAGCTCGACTTTTTCACACAATCTTTATTGCATTATTACTTTCGTGGAACGTGTCACAAAACATTGTGTATCATCATCCCATAGAGAACCCCCGAATCGTCCTAATCCCCCACAAACGACTTCATTTGCCATCGCCCTTGCTTCGTGGGCGCTAATCCCGTTGTTAGCATGAAGGCGAAGAAGTTATAATAAATACAAATAAGTAACCCCGGACGGAGCACTTTTTATTTGCCACTCTTCGGGTGCTTTGGTTCTTGGTAACTTAGCGTTGTCCTTGTTAATGCCACAATGTAATGTGGTCTTTTGGTTGTTATTTAGAGATAAATAGATCGATAGATAGATAAATAGGTAGATAGATAGGATTGATTGGAGCATAGGTAGGTAGGTAGGTAGATAGATAGATAGATAGATAGATAGATAGATAGATAGATAGATAGATAGATAGATAGATAGATAGATAGATAGATAGATAGGACTGATTGGAGCATAGGTAGGTAGATAGAAAGAAAGAAAAATAGAAACAGTGAGAAAGAGAGAAAAATGGGAGAGCAAGAGTAATAGAGAAAGAGAATGAAGAAAATGCGGCGGTGACACAGCGTTCACCCGGCCTGCACCTGACCTGCATCCGGCCTGCAGTCGACCTGCACCCAGCGTACCACGGAATCTTTACTACCAGACAAAAACATTTATGCCGCTCCACATCCCAAAGAAATGCTTATTGCTTGCCTTAAGTAAAAAAATTGGCCACAACATGAAATAAACAATATTAATAATAATATAAAGTTTTTTTCTGTTAAATTTGGCAGATTCTTTAAAAATAACCCAATTTCTCCTGATACCTCACACAACACACGTTCATATCAGAGAAGAGGAACAGGATCCATGCTTCGTTTGTTTTCACCATCTTAAGAAGAGGCGTCCTCCATTATCCCCCAACGCCATCATTACGGGCAGAGACAGTTATTTGACTAACATTTGTAAGACCATGAAGCACTTATGTCGCTGCGACGCACGAATGCCACGCAATGAGAGATGCCCCCACCTTCCAACACCTGCAAATGTCAATTACCATATTTCCCCTTGACATTTATCAGTAATGACCAACATGATCCATGTGTAATCAGTGTCATTATGTGGGACAAGGGCTGCTGGTGCTGGCGGTGGTGGTGGTGGTGATGGTGGTGGTGGTTGTATAGAGCATTAGACTGTTGTGTGTTGGGCAGGGGGGGGGTCTAGAGCACATTAATATTTGTAACATTAGTGTGTGTAATTGTAATATTTTAAAATCTATTCAACAAAATGAGAATGTATTCATTCAACAGTTTTTTTCCTTTTTTTAAGGACTCTTTCGACATTTTTGAGGACAAAATATCATCACCACAAGCCTTGATATTTTACATTATTTTAGCTAAACAGTGTGTCCTGTTGCGATATAGCGACAATATTATCCCCGAAAAATCTTGATTTATTTTCTCTTGATCCTGTGTACTTTGTGACATATTGTGCTCATCGTGAGGGGGGGGGGGGGGGGCCCTCACTCACCACTCCGATGGAGAAGTAGTTGTTGATGATGCTGTAGGGGGCGGGGTCTCCGGGCTCCTCGCGGTCCGTGGGGGTCACGTCAATTCTCCAGCGGTCCAGCAGCACCTCGGCGCTGGTCTCGATATCACGCAGGATCTTCAGCAGGCTTTCGCCCTCGTAGCCTTCAGGAGAGAGAGAGACAGAGACAGAGAGAGAGAGAGAGAGAGAGAGAGAGACAGTGTGTGTGTGAGTGGGTGAATCCACTAGAATTGGGTAGTTTGTGGTGGAATGTGATAAATAAACGCCATTGACAGTGCAGTTGTGCAGAGTAAAAGTTTGTAAGAGATCAGTTTAATTATAAATATAAATAATGAACAATGGAGTAAATTAAAAAACTGTCAGATATACCAGTCAGATATACCATGTTTTAAAAAGGGGATTTTGAATAATTACAATTGTATAGTTTTCTGAAAGGACCTTATGATGGTATTTTTAAGGGTAACACTCTTAGGTGTGTGCAACTGTAGTTCAAGTCTAAATGTTTTGAAAGGATGTTGCTTTAAAAAACCAAAAAAATAAACAAGAAGTTAAAATTAAAATAACACGTCCTGTCACATGTCTACGTACCTCCGCCCCAGTGCAGGCACCTCGCCAGGTCATTTCCTGTGCCAAGAGGAAGTACACACACAGGGGGGTTCCTGTTCAGGTTGGCCTTATCTATCATGGACGGGGCAAAGACAGAGAGAGAGAGAGAGAGAGAGAGAGAGAGAGAGAGAGAGATCAAATATAAATATCACAGAAGCATTGAAAAACTAAATCCAAATACACCCAACAGACAGGACTCGACCACTATGCTAGTACAGGGACACAAACTAGTTATCCAGGTATGGGGGGGCGGGCGGAGGAGAGAGGTTTGAAAGCAGAATGTATGGAGGGTTTATTTAAAGACACAAATTCTGCCCAAGGCTTATTACCTCCTTTTGTTTTGATTGATAAAAAATTGCGGCAATTTTTTGAGCGGCTGAACGGGTCTCGGGGAGACCAAATAGAATCCAGAGATGGTGATTTTTCTCTCTCTACAAATGATCGCTAATATGTATTTTTTTTCTTTCCCCCAGCTCACATAATCATCCCAATTGTCCACCTCTGAATGTGTGGGTTTAGTCGTGATGAAAATGTGTTTTCATACAGTATATACACACACACCGTAAAGGTTTGTTTTTTTTCTGGTTAAAACTATTTCAGTCAGAATAACAGGAGTGCTGTTAATTTTACAAAACAAATGATGACAAATACAATCTCCCAGCCCTCCCCACCTAGAAAAGCAACAGAGGTGTGTTGTAAACACACAATGTTTTGACGACATGAGTTGGAGAAATATTAAGTATAGTACTGTGTTTCCTAATTGAAAAGCCAAATATAATTTCTGTTCTGTGGTGAAATGGAAACATAACTGCGGGGCCAATTTCTTGTGGAGAAACAAACTAAATTAAGGTTGATGCTTGGGCGGGTGAGATGTACTGTTCTGTTAGGACGTGGTTACCAATGAAGTCCAGGATCCAGCCCACCGTACCGTCCCCCCCGCATGCCAACACGCGGAAGTCAGGGACGTCTCGGAAGAAATTCAACCTGTCGACAGAGACAATGTGATGTTGGCATCACGCTTGCGCGCACACTAGGGATGCACCGATACCGATACCAGTACTCGGTATCGGTCCGATACTGTGCTCATGTACTCGTACTCGTACTCGTTAAACTACTCCGATACAACCGCACCGATACCACTTTGGCGACGCAACGTTAACCTTGTAATATTCTTAGCCAAGGAATATTGAAATAAAGAGATGCGACCGAGTTGTCGTTTATGGATGTTTAATAGAAACTGCGCATGAGATCAGAACCGCGAATTAACGGAGCCCCCCCCACCCCACCAGAGACGCTGACTCGGAGCCCAGCGTCTCACGGGAGCGTCATCATTGCGCATCCATGGCGCAACATCTGTGATGTCCACCAATGTCCTAAACAACAACACGTCCTTGGTACCGAATATCCGACTGACGTATGTTGGATGGTTCTGAATAGGTTACATTTAATTGAAATTATTAATTATTAAATTATTAATTGAAGTTATATTTGTTTAATTTGTTCACAGTCAGAAAGTGAGGAACATCTGATTGAAAATAAAACATGTTTTCAAAGTCATTAGAACTGTAATGGTTTTATTAAGTACTCGGTATCGGTATTCGGTATCGGCAAGTACCCAAATGTAAGTACTTGTACTTGTACTCGGTCTGAAAAAAAGTGGTATCGGTGCATCCCTAGCGCACACAAACACACACAAACAAACACACAGACATACATGCACCAACCAAACACGCAATGCACAAGGAGACTCACACAAGCACACACACACACACACACACACACACAGACATGCACAGACCACACGCACACAATACACAAGAAGACTCGTTTTTACTAAAGTATGTACATTAGATTTAGGAGTATGGAAACTTCTCTTATCAAATACATTTTTTCTATAAATGTCATCTGTATTAAAAACCACAACCAAGCCCAATTTATTAGCCCCACCCCAAACAACAAGCTGCACGTTGCACCGACAGTTCCTCATTCAGTCGGATAGGCTGCCTGTTAGCGGGCTAATTAGGTCATTACTGGCAATGTTCAGACCAACGTCTTCCGTTCCTTCACAATAACAAAGCACTAACTGAATGAGTCGGCCTCCAGCCCTCGCATGGTGGATAAATGATTCGCTCAATTACTCTCCAACTGGGACTGAAAACCATATTAGACTCGAAACAGACGGCCGTCGACATGAAAGGCAACTTTGGGCACATTTAAATACCAAGGAAGAAGCAAACACTTCGTTTGCCCATAATCGCGTTAGCCATGTGGCTAACTGACAGCAGGGCGTGCGGCTGCCCCCGGCCTATGGTGTTCGTCGTCGATGACCGTCGGTCACCTCCTTGCTAATGCGGCAAACTTGACGAAACATTAACAAGGTTATGACGTGGGATTCGCAAAGGTCAGCGGGAATGTTCCGGGCGGTTCAGGGGGGTGGTGGGCGTGACGCGTGCGGTGGCTTGTGTCTCGTCTCGTGGCAGGGAGGAGCGCAGCGAGTTCAATATCAGTGATCTTGTCGCCACACGCCTGGAAATCAATAGGAAGCAGAAGACAAAATGGCGGAGAAGGTCAGCCGCTCGACCGGGAGCGGTGCTGGCAGCCGCCTCGTGATGCTATGCCAGAGAGACGGTATTAACATGGAATTTGGATATGCCCCTTTATGCCCGGGTTGGCTGTGCATATGCCATTGTATATTCAGATTTTTTCCTTGCCCACACACACGCTTTTGTTTTTTTTAAGCTAATCAGAGCCGAACAGCGCGGGTGCACGGTGGTTTCATCAGGGCTGATGGATGGCAGGTAAAGAAGTGGCAGAATTCCCCTGTGTGTAAACAGCGGGGTTAGGGTTAGCTAACCCGCGTCACGGGCCTTTAACAACTCAGATGCCGCCGTCTGTATGCGTGATCACATCACATGCCAGCTTGGTGGACGCTGCTGTGCACACGCATGCTCATGCACCACGCTCCCGCATCCTGGGGGTGTCTCAAGGTTTAAGGGTCCTAATTGTCTGTGCCCACCCGACAGTAGGTCCAATCAATCGCAACAGCCTCCCTCCCTTGCAAGTGCTCGTGGCAATTATGTGTGTATGTGTGCAGAGGAGCTACCGGTGTGTAAGTGTGTTGGTAAACAAACGTGATCATACACCGCATGATTAGGGAGGGAGGCATACGTCGATAGGACTCTAGAAACATTCACGGTAAGATTGTTCTAATCTATCTGTTAATCAGCACATGTAGCCCTATAGGGATGCTATATGGTTGTGATCATTGTGTATGAGGGTTGTCTGTGTGTGTGTGTGTGTGTGTGTGTCTGTGTGTGTCTATCTAGAAATCACCTCAAAGTTTGCTGCAGTTTCTTTTTTTTCACAGAGCAGGTGGATGTGTATACAGTATATGTATGATCCTGTCCACATGTCTTTAAAAGTTTGACCCTAAACATCTCTTCTATCGTAATATCGTAATGTGTTTTATTTTGTGTGTGTGTGTGTGTGTGTGTGTGTGTGTGTGTGTGTCTGTGTGCACATCATTCTGTTAACTCATCTATGAAAGACCTAAAGCAAATCATGCATGACTTACCCTGGCATGGGTCCGTTTTTGGCCAAGTTGTACACCTGTCTCGGGTTCAGCAGGTACTGGAACTTACGATAAATCCTGGAGAGATCAAAATGGGAAAAACGGAGAGAATTCAGATTCAAGAAAAAAAAAAACAACGAAAGAAAAAACCCCAACAGAACCAAGCGTTAACCAAATCACCCGCCAAAGAATTAGGAAGAAAAAACATATCTTCACAAAGCTCAGGCCAGATTCAAATAGCGGGGCCGCGAGGGCCCCCGCAAGCCATGCTGTCGTATTAGCGGGACGTTTTGTCATATTAGCGAAGACACAGACAAATATCCAATCAGAGGGCTGACAGTGAGCCGGACCGGGCAGCGGGGCGGGACCTCGCCAAAAGAGCCTTGAGGAGGAGGCCATTAGAAAGACTAATTTATTTTAATTTCAATTTCATTACATCAACTCGCACAAGTCATACTTTGATCTCATAATTTAAACAGATGAGTCTCGCCATAATAGGGCGTGGACGAATATGTTTCAGTAATAACCCAATTAGCCCCGGGTCAGATAGAGGAGAGTTCGGGTGGTGGTGGTGGGGGTTGGGGCGCTGCTACTACTACTACTACTGCTGCTGCTGCTGCGACTGCAGGCCAGGACCGTGACGGAGCAGAGTGCTAAGGGGGTGGAGGGTTGGAGAGGGCTCCGGCACACCAGATCCACCCGAGGTAGCTGGAGTGCCTCTATTTCTATCTCTCTCCATTTCATTTGTGAGTCATTTAGCAGACTTCATTCAGCACTTAGGATGACTTCTTCTGTTAGACGTCATTAAGGAGCAGGTAGGGGTCGGAGGCATCATGCTCAGGGACGCCTACGGTACGATAAGCTGTGGGGGTTCGAATTCGAACCCACAACCTTTCGGGTGGGAGTCAAACACTCCCACACACACGCACAAACACACACACACACGCACACGCACACAGACACATTTTACTGTGTTTACAAAGTGAGAGTGAGACACCCCTCTCTCTTCTCCACCACCCTCTGTCCATCTTTCCCATCCAGTCACTTTTTACTGTACTTATTAGGTACTTATAGTCACTAATTGTTTAGAATTATTTCAGAATTTATGTTTAGAAGAATACTGCATGAGTGAATGTGGATTAAGCATTCCATTGTACTTGTTACATATGGCAATAAAGGAATCTTGAATCTCTGTCTCTCTATCTATCTCTCTCTCTTTCTCTCTCTATCTCTGTCTATTTTACTCTCTCTACTCCTCTCTCTCTGTCTATATCTCTCTCTATGTCAGTCTGTCTGTCACCTCTCTCTCTCTCCATGAGTGCACCGGGCTCTTCAGAGGGCCTGGTGGGGCCCCCGTGGACATCCTTGTGGTGGCTGGTGGAGGACCATCAGACCGGAGCTCACCTCTCTCCTTGCTTGCCTCCGCTCTTCGGGTTGACAAACACCAGCAGAGGATGAGTGCCCTCTATTGTTGTGATCTGAAAAGGAAGAAGAAGAAAGAAGAAGAAGAAGAAGCAGAAGAAGAAAAAAAAAAAAGGTTTGTGAGGGTTAGTGGACAGTTTAGAATCCATCTATTCAATTATTCCCATCCTTACGTCTGCAAATAATTTAAATGATACGGCCATTTTTTTTTTTCACGGGCGTAATTGATTTTCTAAAAATACAAACGTGGCGAAACCATCTATCTCCCAGTGAATCAATAAGTCACCATCGCCACTCATAACTCACAAGTTGCTCATAAAAGTTTCTTTTTTTTTTTTTTCCTTCCCAAACTCTAATACTTTTATGTCGACGTCTCCCTAATTGGCATGCGGCTCCGCCTTGCACGCCGGCGTCCGGCCCGGCCACCAGGGACGCCGTTTCGTTTTTTCCTGTTTCAGCGATACAACGTTGGGCCACACTGACGCAACAGTGCTGGAGGCGGGGCTTACAACACACACACACACACACACACACATACGCACACAAACGTAAACAATCCCCTAATCCCGAGGTCCCGTTTGAAGACGTCTCCTTCCTGCCATTATGAGTCGTAACCACCACCGCTCCCACCCCGCCTGACACAGACGAAGCGCTAACTGTACTTCCCCCCCCATCACAACCCCCCCGCACCCCAACCCTCCGCCATTTCTGGTCCCCCTAACCCCAGCTGGATTAATGAGCCCCCCCTGTCCGCCTCACCAGTGATCCATTACTTCCTGTAATTATAAATAATAATCCTGATTATTACGCTGCTGCTGCTGCTGCTGCGTTGCTGGCCAGAGGCAGAGATGGATGTGGCGGTCGGGATACGATTCATCTGTGTGCTCTTCTCTCTCTGCCAGACACATGGGGGTGGGGGGGGGGGTAAGCGTGTGGGGGGGGGGCCACAGAAGACCCCGGATACGGTGCTGCTGCTGGTGGCCGGTGCCTGATGGACACGTGGCGTGGTTAGGATTGGGCCAGGTGACGGGCGTTGGATGTAAAATGGAGTTGGAGACAGGGGTCAGGAGTCGGGGGTCGTGTCATGTCAGTTTGTAGTAGTGTTTTCGCAACGCTGTTTCACTTCGTAAAATGTGTGATTTTGAGGATTTTATATTAGTTTATATTTTATATTACCGTATTTTCCGGACTATAAGGCGCACCGGATTATAAGGCGCACTGTCAATGAACGGGTCTATTTTCATACATAAGGCGCACCGGATTATAAGGCGCACCGCATTATAAGGCGCATTAAGCAACACAAAACAGTCAGATAAATCGAAACTTTATTCAACTCATTCACAATAACTCTCAACATTGTTCAGTTGTAACACATAAAATACAAAACAATACACTCACTTTTTCAGTTCATTCCTCATCCACAAATCCATCAAAATTCTTCATCTTCAGTCCTTATACACATCATAATATTACCGGTATGTTGAAGCACAGTACGTATTACTCCGCAAGGCTAGTATTACGCCGCGGTAGCCGTAATGCGCCGACAATCCATCAAGTATTACTCCGCGGTAGCCGTAATGCGCCGACAATCCATCAAGTATTACTCCGCGGTAGCCGTAATGCGCCGACAATCCATTAAGCGGCGCTGCTTGACAGATTTTTGAGCGCCGTGTACCACATAAAATCGGTTCGAGGTTAATACATAAGGCGCACCGGATTATAAGGCGCACTGTCGATTTTTGAGTAAATTACAGGATTTTAAGTGCGCCTTATAGTCCCGAAAAATATATTAGTTTGATTTTGTGACTCTTAAGGCCTGTTGTGTTAAACTTGTTCTGGAAGTTCTTATCATGGACTACAATTCCCAGTGTAACCAATGCAATGCCCAGGAAGAGCGAGCAATACAGTCCAACATAAATCTAGTTTATAAATCACTTCTTCATCATTTCCACAAATCACATAATCCTCTCTGAATAAAACTCTGACCTTGGTTTCAGGGGAACATAAGCTACTAAAAGTCATCATGGCCGTCTTCAGCAGGAGCACACCTCGAAGCGTTCCCGGTGTGTGTGTGTGTGTGTTGCTAATGAGGATGTTTTGGCGTGTCACCTGCAGCCCCTGGCCATCCACGGTGACAGAGTTGGCTCTCTGTATCTTCCCCCGGCTGGACTGGCTGGACCTGGAGTCCTTCCTCACTGTCGCCTGCCTCTCCTGTGGCAGTCGGGGAAGGTCAAAGGTTAAGGCAGAATGATTCAGGACGAGATGTTAATCACCAGCGTTGGGCTTAATTGGCGTGTGTGTGTCACGGTATTGTCGAATTCAGCGGTACTGAAATACAAGTTCTGTATGTGCGAGTTCCAATTTAATACATGAATTGCCCTATTAAGAGAGGTCTGATGGGGTAATTGGTTTGATCGTCGATTTGATTCATTTTCAGTTTTCGTTAAATGAGTAGTGTATATAAATACAGTATAAACTTTTGCTAATTTATACCAGAGATTATGCCAGAGAATTTATGCCAGAGATATCAGACTGCAGAAGACTGCCCTGGCCAAGTATACAGGGTTAGGGTGAACAGATCCAGTCATTGCACTTCATTAACAATTACAAATCAATTAATTCAATTCGGGTGGAGGCAGTTAAACCATCTTAAAAAAAACACACAGATTCTGTGGTGCCTTAGATTTAAACAGAGTAAAATGCTTTGATCTGCCATCATGTGGAGCATGATAGCATGTAGGGAGAGGACACTGCCGTTAGAACAGAATAATCCGAGACAGATTATCTTTGCTAATGTCTATGAAACAGAACTCCTTTTTAATTAGCTTTTCAAACATCCTTCTAGAGGCTTCATTGTGCAGAAAAACTAAAAGTAATTCAGTCATTATGCGACGACGGGTGGATGTTCCAGCGCGGTGACCTTTGACCCTCCTAACGAGGATGCAGGATGGAGCAGACTCACCAGAACGACGGGACAAATGGTGTTGGGCGGTAGGATGTGATCTTTCAGGGGCCCGCAGTCGCACTCCGGCTTGACGTGCGACGCACACTTGTTATGGAGCTGGGGGAGGGGGAGGGGGAGGAGGAGGAGGGGGAGGAGGAGGTGAAGGCATCGTATTAACAGCCGGCTCCTCGCTGACAAAACAACAATCGCAATCGTTTCGATCACACCGTATATTTCCGGACATGTTTTTTTCTTCTTCTTCTTCTTCTTCTTATTTATTTTTTTTTGTTGCATTTAAACTGTGACGTTGGTGTTGTGGCGTGCGAGGAGTCAGCCGTCGACGGTAAACAAGTGTGCGTGGGTGTAAATTGGCGACGGTACGACGAAGCCACACCAAGGTGCAAAAGCATCAACTCTAAACAAGAAACAGTAGGAAAATAATGAGGCTGAGAGAGACTGGGTGGCGGTGGCGGTGGCGGCGGCGGCGTCTCCCCGCGGGGCTGCGGACGCACCGTGATCTGGCACCAGACGCAGTGGAGCCCAGTCAGACCCTGGTAACACTTAATGGTCTTGTGACACTTGTCACACTTGGTGGGGCAGTTCCCTTCCACCCAGAAATGGTGCATCACCTGCAGAGAGACAAGGGGGCGGGGGGGATTAAACTGGTGGGCTGCAGTGAGACAAAGACATGAGAGAAGGTTGGTAGGAGGACGAGGGAGGCAGAGGGAACATGATTAAAATAAGGAATTGGGAAAGAATTCCTGAATACAGATAAACAGAAATCAAATAAGGAAATAAAGGAAAAAGAGACACAACTAAAAGGAACTGAACTGAAGAAAAAAAGAAAAAAAAAGAAACAAAGAAAAAAGAAAGAAAATACAAGCAATCGAAAAAGAAAGACGGAAATGAAAAGAAAAAAGAAAGAAAGAAATGTTACTGAGAAATAACAAATAAATAGACTGTATAAATAAGAAAGAAAGAAAGAAAGAAAGAAAATCTAAAATCAATCCAGAAATGACAAATTAACTGACAAATTAAACGGGTACAAATAAAATACAAAAAACATGAACAGAAACAGCAAACACGGAAAATCGGAACCGAAAAAAACAAACAAATATCCAACACTGAAACAAAGCAGCCTTTTGGGTGTAAGCAACCGCGGTGTCGCGGGGCTTAGCGCCGCAATTATCAATGCTCAGCGGCAGATTGAGTCGTGCTAATTCTATAAGCGGCGGAGCGGAGGAGCCCGGGACGCCACGCCGAGCGTGCCTGCCAGCCAGCTCTCTGATCGGACACACCTCCAGGTTCTTCTTGGTCTTCACGTAGGTCTTGATGCAGGAGGAGGGCGCCCGGGCCACGCATCGCTCGTGCACCGTGTACTTGCAGACTGGAGCGAGAAGTAGGGGAGAAAAAAAAGGGAGAGAGGGAAAAATACCTCAATGAAATCAAACTTTATTGATCGACAGCGTGAGTGAAAAACAGCAATACAACGTGCTCGACGAGGAAAACAACATAACAGGAACAAGGAAAACAACAGTACATTTACATTTAGGGCATTTGGCAGACAATTTTATCCAAACAATTAAGAGTCCCTTTTAATGTACTCTTTTAACATCTTGTACTTTTTCTCTTTTATCGTATTGCTTTATTGTCTTTCAACGGTTGCCTCACATGTGTTTGAACGGTGCTGTATAAATGAACCTGCCTTGCATTATACTATTCTGCTCTCTTGACACCTGACCTCAAATGTTTTATTGCAGCATCTTCATATTTGTATGTTGTGTATTGAACGTTGATTATGGCGAATGTAATATTATGTAATATCAGTTCATTTTACGTTGTGTGACATGTGGGCAAATCTGCTGAAGTGATAAGATGCACGTGTAATTCAAACTCTATGACTCTACAAGACTCTACAACAAAACTTCTAGACAAAAGACCGTTCTTTATGTTAAAGTGCATTGTGCGCTCGTACGCCCCACACACAACGTGCATCTGACAACTTATTCTCCGCCTGCCGTTACAGAGGTTATACGTCATCACCGCGAGCCCAACACAGACGCTCCACGTGGTGCTGCTACCACTCACAGGAGCAGCAGAGGCCCTGCTTGCCCAGGCCGATCAGCATGTTGAGACACAGGTTGCAGTAGGCCGGCTTGTTGAAGTGCTTCAGCCGCCACACATGCTGACCATCATCCTTGACATTCTGGAGGGCAGAGAGACAGAGAGACAGAGAGGCAGAGAGATGGAAAGAAAGAGAGAGAGATAGAGAAAGAAACAGAGAGAGAGAGAGAGAGAGAGAAAGAGACACAGAGCGAGAGAGAGAGAGAGAGAGACACAGGAGAGAGAGAGAGAGGGAGAGAGAGAGGGAGAGGGGGACAGACAGAGGACAGAGGAGGGACAGAGACAGAGACAGAGGACAGAGACAGAGACAGAGACAGAGGGAGGGACAGGAAGTGAGTGGAATGACTTTAATATATATTATATATGATTATATATGACGAATTTGCATATTATAAACCAATTAGTTGCTGGATTAATTGGATGGACACCTGGATTAACGGTTGAATCTTTCTGAATCTTTACTAATCTGAAATATATTATTAAATAATGAATGAATGAATGATTCAATTTTAGTTGTATTTGTTTGGGATGGTGAACAAGCTGCCCTGTAAAAATATAACTATATAACTCTCCAATCAATGGCCATGAAAAAATAAATACAATGATTGACAAGCTAACATTTTTTCTTTGTTGACTTTGTGAACTTTATTTGAGTCAATTAGGGAAACCTAATTGGAGAAACATGTATATTAGGCAGATTGCGCTCCATCCCAAACCCAAATTCATAAATTAATGATTGAATGGAATCTCAACTGACAACAAGCTTGGTGCTCAGAATGCCAAACACAGGAGCTGAGCACATAGCACCATCTAGTGAACAAACGTGTTCACTGCAAATTGTTCAGTGGACTGCAGCCGTCCACCCTGACCTGGTGAAGTGAGTAGAGGGCCACTTGAACACAGGAACCTCCTCTCCAGCCCAATTTAATCTGAGTATGTCACTTCACCTTCGTTCATTTTCCATTCACATGGAGCCAATTGCTCTTCGTGTGAGCAAATTGAACTATTAGCAACAAAAGAGTGACCTCGAACTCGCAGTGCACCGACCTTACGAGTCACGAGAGTGCATGTGACAAACTGTTACCTAGCTAATAGCCGATCATTACCAGAACATCTCAACTGTCAGCTCAACAGTTCACCTGAGGTGAACTCGGTGACGTATGCGTGCGATACGACTACGGAAGTGGACACAGCAAGCCCCTTATAGGCTAATGGCTGCAGTATAATTTCTATCTGTTGGCACCTTGGTATAGCCAGAGCACCTCCTCAAGAGGAAATGTTGAGTATATATATGAATGATGTAAGATGGTATCTTACTTCATTCATGACAGGGAGCGGCAGGTTCTATTCTGAAACTTTCTTCCACAAAAACAGGCAGCTAGTTACAACACAGCAGAGTATTCCAGAAGGAACCGTGGGACGCTGCATTAGACATCAGAGCTGATATTGCTGAAGGCCTCTGCATGCTTCTTCAGAAGGGTTCTGAGCTCAGAGCAAATCGGACGCCCGAATTCGACTTTACCTTGTAGAGTTCCACAGAACTGGCTGATAACAGGGAGCTACTAGAGTATAGGAGGCTGTCCGACAACCTACCGAGATCTGGCGCCAGCCTCCAAGCCCCCGTCCCCCTTCATACCCCACTAGTCTGCCCTATCACTGTGGAGGGGGGCGGGCCCACACCGGATTCAGAGAGTGACCTTCACCCCCCCCCCCCATACAGAGGCCTCAACTCATGATCTGGGTCCCTGATTTCTGCAAACTTGTGATCTGGGTCTGCTAACTAATGATCTGGGTCTTTTTAATCTGGATCTCCGGACTCATGATCTGGGTCCCTGATTTCTGTAGACTCACCGTCTCGAGACCCAGCAGGACCAGCAGGGGGATGGTGGTCATGCCCCCCTGGAGCCACTCCTCCAGGGACACGGCCCCGTCGTGGTCATAGTCGATCTCCTGCATCATCTCCTGGAGGATCTGGATTCACACAGAACACACAGGAAACTCCATTCAAACTACATTTCTCAGAGTATACATGTATACATGTAGTGTATGGGTTGTTTGTTCACAGTTTGTTTTTCTTAAAGGATAACTTTCAACCGTCAGCCACGAAACAGGGTGCAATGCTATTGTCCTGACATTTGTCATCCCGTGACAGTGCCCTGTCAATGTATGTCCTATAAAAGAGTGTTTTTGCCTCTGACAGATTGTTATTACAACGTTAGGGAAAGGATCCCGACAGAAAACTTCTCATTCACAGAAAACTTTCCATTGAATTACATTCAGGCATGAGTTTGAGAGCAATACTTTTCCTTGAGTGAGAATTGGTTAGACACACTAAATCTCACAATACATCACCGTACTGGTCGAAAGTGATAAAGAACGAAAAATAATAATAATAATAATAATAAAAAATGAACTGGAAATGGAAAACAATCGTCGTGACTCTAGTGTGTGTGTGGGTTCTGGTGTGGCGGGTGAATGAAAGAAGGAGTCCAGATCAATACAGTTGATTATTGGCTCTCACCGGTTTGAGTTCGGTCACATCCCACTCCAGGGTCTCAGCCACATGCATCATCTGGGAGATGATGTGCTCCAACTCCTGACCGCACACACACACACACACACACACACACACACACACACACACACACACACAGTACTGTAATCCTATACTGCTGGGAGTACAACTACTGTAATACTACTGCTGCCACTATACTATACTATACTGGAGCGGCGAGTGGCCTAGAACGTTCTGGGCTCGTGAGCGCGTGATGGTCTGATTGGTTCACCATTGATCCGCTCTCAATCACCAGCCGCTTGTGCTCGGCCTCCTGCCTGCAGTTGTTTTGGTTTTTTAAATCGGTGTAGACATCGTCTGCTCTCCGACCCTGAGAACTAACTAACTGTATGTATTATATAACATATATACTGTATGTATAATAACTGTATGGGTTTCAATAGGGAAGGACAGTGTATTTTCCTGTGTTAACATCATTACAGTTTCTGGGACATGTATGTACTTTGAAAAGGAATGAATAAAAGTTTCATCATGCATTGTGTGACTATTGGGTGCTATTGTTATTATTATTAGAGGATGTGGAATTTGGTATCTATATGAATTTGTCCATTTTATGCAACAAGATTAAGGACAGATTGACTTGTTGAAGTGATGTCCCAGTATACTCTATAGGTGCTTTACAGTGACTAATGGTAGTTCATTATGAGCAGGGGCAGCGTTAGCCGTATGATGCAAACAGTAGGCAGGGCTCGAACCCGAGAACCTGGTAGCCACCCTACTATGATGTAACAAATGTAAATTGCATTAGAGTCTCTAGAGACCAACAATGGCCCAAAACAGAACCTGTAAACCTCTGACAATACACACAGCACACACACACACACACACACACACACACACACACACACACACACACACACACACACACATGCACACAAAGCCAGCTATTCCCCCTCCTGCCTCTGGTCTGAGGGAGTGTGGAGGAGTCATGCAGGCCCATGAATATTGGATGCTGCGGTGCCATGCTGCAGGGGATTCTGACCTTTCCTCCGGGGGTCTCCCTGCAGGGCTGAAGCTGATAAAAGGCTCGTCGACGCCCCTGAAGGCCCCCCCGGCCGTGGCGCTGGCAGCCCCCCCGCCCCTCAACACGGTGCAGCTCAAGGACATCGTGTGCTACCTGTCCCTGATGGAGGGGGGCCGGCCCGAGGACAAACTGGAGTGTGAGTAGTGGCCCCCCCCCCCCCTCCACCTCCTCCTCCTCTCTCCTCCTCACCTCCTCCTCTCTCTCCTCCTCCACCACCTCTCCTCTACCTCCTCCTCATCCCCCTGCTTGACCTCTCTCATCCACGTCTCCCTTCTTGCTCAACCTCTCTTCTTCTCATCCACCTCCTCCACCACCTCTCTCCTCTACCTCCTCCAGCTCCTCCTAGCAATCTACCCCGTCATCCCCCTCCTGCTTGAACACCCTCCTCCTTTTCATCTCATCCTCCTCTACCTCTTCCTTCCATCTCGTCAACCTCCTCCTCCAACACCACTTCCTCTACATCCTCCTCTACCTCTCACATCCTCCTCCTCCACCTCCTCCTCTCACTCGACCACCGCTTGGCTCGTTCTGCTGTTAAATGGCCGTCTCTGCTTTTCATGCACGTATCATCCATGCAAACACGTATATAATATAGTCTATAGAAAGTGTGAACCCATAATATACGAAACACATGTGCTGTAAAGGACGTGTGTGTGCGTGTGTGTGTGTGTCTATACCCACTGTATAAATTGGACGGTGAACGGACCTCATCGGTGTAATTTATTTATTACAGTGTTATATTATTGTTCTCCATTTGAATGGCCCTCGCCCCCTTGCCATTGTTTAACAGTACAACTGTGCGCCGTTTTATTTCTCTCTCTCTTTACGGTTATTTTATTTCCCCTCCTCTGACAGCAGCCAGCCCTTTTGCTCTCCTAGCAGCCGTTTAGCTCCTCGTTGTGTTCTCGGCGTAGCGAGGTCTTCGTTAGCGTCCATCGACAGCGCGCGTCTCCTCATTTCGCTCGTCGCATCATTAATTCAGCGGGCTGCGGCGTGCGACTTAATGCTACATTAAGATTAAAGTTGCATTACTCGCGTTGCATTACGGAGCGAGTGAGATGACGCGCGTTCATTAAGCGTCGGGAAATGTGTGAATAATTCAGGGGGCTCTGCATGTGTGTGTGTCGCTCCGCATCACGGCGCTGGCTGTAGTGTTTTTGTTCATGTATCGGCACTGCAGGTGTGTGTGTATATAAAAGCACCACGTGTCCCACCACCACCACGACCACCACGTTTCTTTCTCCTCTCCATCGTCACCCTCATTCGCCAACGTCAAATAGATAGCGCCCTCTGCTGGTGTTTTGGAGAATTGCCTCGTTTTAACACTTCCGGCCTAATGCTTGTGTTGTTGATCGGCTGAGCTTCTGGAAACATACCGTACATCCAGGAGAATAATATCCCCCAAAAAAATGTCGACGACTTATCAACAGCCCTCAGCGATACATTCAGGCCTGGTTCCAAATATAAGTTCAGCGAGCGACTCACAGCAAAGCTTAACCACTTCATCAGGCCACCAGCCCACGCCCTTCATCCCAAGACAAATTGTACCGTCTGGTAGCCATGTTGGGCCACCGCAAACACCTCGGTTATTTGTAGTGTTCCAGCTATAGCTCAGCCACACACACACACACACACACACACACACACAACTATAGCTCAGTCACACACACACACACACACACAACTATAGCTCAGCCACACACACACACACACAACTATAGCGCAGCCTGTGGGAGTGGGACACACACACACACACACACAGAGAGAGAGGAAGCTGTCAATTAGCTCCTCGTTAGGGGATTGATAAAAAAGAATAGTCTATTTAATGACGTCAACACGCGATGACGTCAGCGACTGTGAGCCCCCTCGTTGACACCTAGACACACACACACACACACAGACAGACAACAAACATGCACACTCACAGACACAAGATACACCCACACGAAGACACACATAAACATCAAACAAACAGACACACACACACACACAAGCATGAGTACTCCAGACTGTAGTAAGGTGGATGTTTGTTTGTTGTTGTTGTTGTTGTTGTTGTTGTTGTCTCATGATGATCGTGTCAGTGCGTGCGTCGCCCTGAGGTGAGCTCTGTCGATATGACGGAGGCTGTGCGGGGGGGGGGGGGGGTTGCCATGGAGATGCGCGCAAGGAGGAATACAATTATTACTCTGACCACGCGATGAGCGCGAGGGGGGAGTTTTATTATTAACTCTGCGATCGATTAGCAGGTGTGGTAGGGTGTGTGTGTGTGTGTGTGGGGGGGGGGGGGCTAAATCGGGCGAAATAGATTCCCCGCTTCTCGCCGCGCAGCGGAGCGTGTCCCGCGGTGCTGGGCTTGTTAAAAGCTTGCTCGTGCGACGTGATGTGAGCACGTGGTGGCGTCGTGGCCTTCCTCGCTCTTCTTATCTCGACGCACACCTGAACACCTGCGCTGCTTCTGACGACTGCGTTGCTCTTCCATGCCCACTGTGTGTCTCCGCAGTCATGTTCCGTCTCTACGACACGGACGGAACGGCTCCTCGACAGCTCGGGTAAACACCCCCCCCCCCCCCCCCTCAACTTTATTGGCTCAAATGTGTTGTTATGAAGTGATGTGTGGTGATTTATAGCATCTTTTACGATATGTGGTACGTACTAGTGGTTGTGTTTATCCCCATCAAACAGATTGTTGCAGTAGCATCCCCCCCACCCCCCTCTTTAAAAAACACAACAATCAATATTGTCACTAAACCAATACTATCCCAAATAAAAATCACGATCACACAGCAGCATTTGTGCTACAGTACATTTGCCTGTGTGGATGATGATGATGATATTGGGATTTGATTGGATTTGGCCCCCAAATCATCTATATCACCCCATGACTCCTTTAGTTGAAAATACTTGTTTTCAAGGCTTCTTTCGACACTTGTTGAATATAATATAGTATAGTATATTGCAGTACAGTACAGTGCAGTATAGTATAGTATAGTGGCAGCAGTAGTATTACAGTAGTTGTACTCCCAGCAGTATAGGATTACAGTACTGTGTGTGTGTGTGTGTGTGTGCGGTCAGGAGTTGGAGCACATCATCTCCCAGATGATGCATGTGGCTGAGACCCTGGAGTGGGATGTGACCGAACTCAAACCGGTGAGAGCCAATAATCAACTGTATTGATCTGGACTCCTTCTTTCATTCACCCGCCACACCAGAACCCACACACACACTAGAGTCACGACGATTGTTTTCCATTTCCAGTTCATTTTTTATTATTATTATTATTATTATTTTTCGTTCTTTATCACTTTCGACCAGTACGGTGATGTATTGTGAGATTTAGTGTGTCTAACCAATTCTCACTCAAGGCACACCACACATATACATATATATACATAT
>PIJE02000653.1:8991-188991 GCA_002895965.2 Coryphaenoides rupestris | reverse complement strand
AGTTCAGGTGTTTCAGCCACACCCATTGCTAACAGGTGCATAAAATCAAGCACATAGCCATGAAATCTCCACAGACAAACATTTACAATTCAGAATGGTTCGTAAAGAGCTCAGTGACTTTGAACTGTCATAGGATGCCATCTTTGCCACAAGTCAGTTTGTGAAGTTTCTGCCATAGTAGATGTGCCCCGGTCAACCGTAAGTGTTTATTATTTGTGAAGTGGAAGCGCCTAGGAGCAACAACAGCTCGGCCACGAAGTGGTAGACCACGCTAAAAAGATGGCCTATCATCTGCTGTATCACTCACTACAGAGTACCAAACTGCCTCTGGAAGCACCATCAGCACAAGAACTGTGCGTCGGGAGCTTCATGGAATGGGTTTCCATGGCCGATCAGCTGCACACAAGCCTCACATCACCATGCACAATGCCAAGCGTGGGTTGGAGTGGTGTAAAGCACACCGCAACTGGACTCTGGAGCAGTGGAAACGTGTTCTTTGGAGTGATGAATCACGCTTCACTATCTGGCAGTCTGATGGCGGATGCCAGGAGAACGTTACCTTCCGGGAAGCATAGTGGCCTACTGTTAAAGTATTGTTGGTGGGAGAGGATAATGGTCTGGGCTGTTCTCAGGGTTTGGGCTAGGCCCCTTATTCCAGTGAAGGGTATGCTTAATGCTACAGGATATGAAGACATCTTAGCCAATTGGGCGCTTCCAACTTTGTGGCAACAGTTTGGGAAATGGCCCTCTGACTGCCCCTGTGCACAAAGCAAGTCCATAAAGACATGGTAGACGAGTTTGGTGTGGAGAACTCGGGATTGCCGGCCAAGAGCCCTGACTCAACCCCATTGAACACCTTGGAGGAATTAGAACGCCGATTGCAAGCCAGGCCTTCTTGTCCAACATCAGTGCCTGACCTCACAAATGCTCTTTTGGCTGAATGGGCACAAATTCCCACAGACACACTCCAAAATGCTTGTGGAAAGCCTTCCCAGAAGAGTGTCAGCTGTCATAGCCGCAAAGGGGGGTCCGACTCCATATTAATGCCCATGGTTTTAGAATGGGATGTTCAACAAGCTCATATAGGTGTGATGGTCAGGTGTCCACTGACTTTTGGCCATATAGTGTAGATAGAGAGAGGAAGATAGATAACTAGAGAGAGAGATGAGAGATAGATGGAGAGAGGGAGAGAGAAAGGGAGGGAGATAGATACAGGGATAGAGAGATAGAGGGATAGATATATAAATAGAGATAGAGTGATATAGAGAGATAGATAGATAGATGTAGAGATACATAGATTGAGAGAGATTGAGAGGTAGATAGTGAGACAGAGAGATAGACAGATACCGTAAATCCTCTAATAGTGGCCTGTATTCCATTAAAGGCCGGTCTCTCATAATGGCCGGGGGGGCGTGGTCAACACGGACAAATAAAGGCCGGCCTCCAATACAGGCCGGGTCAAAAAAACGAAGAAAAAAAACGACGGTTAATACGGTAAACTCCTGGTGCCTGTTATCCACCGGTAATGTAACTACGGTAGTTTGAATGACCTGTGCAAGCCTGAATGTCCCACAACACAACGTGTCTACGTAACACAGAGATACCAGAGAAGAGAAAACAAACATGGCGCCGACCACACGAAAGTTTGAGGTGAATTTTAAAGAGTTTATTTATTTATTCCTACCTCAGGGTTGATTTATTTTACAGTGGGTGTATTTTCCCTACGTGAGGCTGCGGTGCTGTTTTGTTACCATAATGTTATTTGCGGCTGAATCTTACTGTTTTGTTGATTATGTTTTTATGTGGCAATGTGTGCAATAAAAGTCAGGAAATGAAGGGATTATGATGTCCATGAGAGATACATTTGAAGAAATAAAGGCCTGCCTCTAATATAAGCCTGCCTCCAACAAAGGCCCGGTGCTCTTTGCGGCTCAGTAAATAAAGGCCTCGGCCAATATTAGAGGATTTACGGGATATAGAGTAGATAGCTAGAGAGAGAGATAGAGAGATACATAGATAGAGGGAGATAGATAGCTAGAGAGAGATGGAGAGATAGATAGAGAGAGGGAGATAGAAAGGGAGGGAGATAGATAGATAGATAGATAGATAGATAGATAGATAGATAGATAGATAGATAGATAGATAGATAGATAGATAAATAGATCAATAGATATAGTCTTATACTGTATATTAATCACAACAACTTCTTCAAGCCTGACACACACCCAGACATACACGCACACACATATATATACAAAAGTGCACACACACACACACACACACACACACACGCACACACACACGCGCACACACACCCCCCCCCTAATCTGATAACCGTGCTCCCTGCTGGTTCTGAGTGAGAGATGTCTTGTCACTGAGCTAAAGAGGAAAATCTTTTACGCCGAGCGGGGTGGGGGGTGAGGGGTTGGGTGGGGGGGGGCGTGAGGACAAAAAGGGAATGGGGGTGAAAGACAGAAATTGCGCCCATACAGCAGATTAGTAAATTCATGCAGCACACGGGACACACACACACACACACGCACACAGACACCACACACACACACACACACACACAGACACACATTACACACACACACACACACACACACACACACACACACACACACACACACACACACACACACACACACACACAGGAACACACACACACACACACACACACACACACACACAACACAACACACACACACACACACACACACACACACAGAGAACACACAGACAGAAACACACACACCAACTTCGAGAATTATCACTGAAGCTCAGGGTGACAGGGGGAGAGGGAGCCAGGCGAAAGAGACATACAGCACACGGCACACCATAACACACACGCACACAATACACACAAGCACACACACACACAGGCACATACACACACACACACACACACACACACACACACACACACACACACACACGCACACACACACGCACTACAGACATGCACACGAAAACACCCCCATCTCCCTCTGCATAGTAGACACATGCAAATGTAGGCCAAGGGCGTCCATGACGAGCGCTTCATACGCTGTCGGGCACTGCCGTAAGAAACACGAGGACCCAACCGCCTCGGGGCTAATTGGGCTATATCGGCGCTTACCTTGCCAAGTGGCACTTATCACCCCCCCCGCCACCTTGCCCACTCCATTGCCCCCTCGACCTCACCCCCCAGCCACCCCCTTCCATGCCAATTTTCACCCTCATTGCGTTGAACACACGCTCACCCGCGCTCCGATAATTTGTATCGGGCTGCAAAAAGAAAAACCAACACACGGGGAAGAAAAAAAAGCCCAAAACAAACCGAACCGAGAGAGTGCTGTGCTACGTAGCGGCCCTTAGCATCCTGGTGCTACGGAATGGCCTCTTTATCTCTCTCCTCCTCCTCCTCCTCCTCCTCCTCCTCTCTCCATCTCCATCTCTCTCTCTCTGTCTGACTCCATCACTTTCTACTCAGACGATTTGTCTCTCTTTCCCTCTGTCTCTCTCTCTCTCTCTCTGTCTCTCTCTCTCTCTCCCTCTCCCTCTGTGTGTGTGTGTGTGTCTCTCCCCCTCTCTCTCTCTCTCTCTCTACCCTCATTCCGCCCACCACCCCCCGCGCCCTACCCAGCACAGTCCACTGTCAGCCCTCATAGCCCTAGAACCTAGCTGATTCATCAGTCCCCACCTGCCCCCCCCCCTTCTCTCGACGCTCTCTTGGCTCTAGCTCCGCTCACTCGGCTGGCCCGAAAGTGCTCTGTGTTTGTGTGTGTGGCTTCAGCGTCTTTGACGCAGGCAAGCGCGGCAGAAAGAGAGAAAGGCGGTGTGGTCAGAGAGGAGACGTAACAGAGCGACCACACCGGGACCGCACTGGGGTCCGCGTTGGGCGGATTGCTCTTTACCGCCGCCGGGCGCCGCCCCAGCCGCGGAGCCGAAAGGGGACAAACAGCAACGTGAGCAGACGGAGTCGCGGACGTAGGTAGTAGAGGTGAAGAGGAGAGTTCTATGATAAACACACACGACACACACGCACACACACACACACACACACACGCACACACACACACGCACACACACGCACACACACACACGCGATCACACGCACACACACACACAGATACACGCGACACACGCACACACACATACACGCGACACACACGCGCAGCGGGCGGGGGAGGGGCGGAGAGGGGGGGGCGGCAGGTGGGTGGTGGCGGTCGAAAGTGTGCGCAACGGACAAGAGAAAACATTCTCTCATCTATCACTGTGTCACCGCCGCACACCTTTAATTTCCGCTGCCGAGCAGGAGAGCAATCATCGCCGTCGCCGCCGCCCCCGCCGCCGCCGCCCCCGCCACGGTCACCCACCCCCGCCACCCACCCCTCGGCCGCCCACCAACCCCCCCCTTTCCGAAAAACAACCCTCCACAACAGCACGGAGCGGCGCGGCGTGTTAATCAGGTGACGCGACGCGACGCCGCCGTGCCACTCTCCCCGGCGATGTCCGAGCTCCGGACGCCGACGCCGCCGTGCCACTCGCCCCGGCGAGGGCGAGCTCCGAGGTATAACACGTGCCTCGGGCCGTCAGGAATCGAAACACCGGGCCGAGAGGACGCGCCGAGACAAATGCAAGCGACGAATGACACACGCCGAATGCAGAGACAGCAGGATATCAAAGACGCGGAAGGATGATGAGTAGGAGGTAGTGATGAAGGCAGGGAAGGGGGGAGGAGGGAAGTCAGACATGGTAGCAGATAGGCGTCCAGAAGGGATGACAGACAGGGTATGGAAGGGATGGAGTGATGGAGGTAACGCACAGCTTCCGTCATATCGACAGAGCTCACCTCAGGGCGACGTACGCACTGACACGATCATCATGAGACAACAACAACAACAACAACAACAACAACAACAACATCCACCTTACTACAGTCTGGAGTACTCATGCTTTAGTGTGTGTGTGTGTGTGTGTGTGTGTGTGTCTGTTTGTTTGATGTTTATGTGTGTCTTCGTGTGGGTGTATCTTGTGTCTGTGAGTGTGCATGTTTGTTGTCTGTCTGTGTGTGTGTGTGTCTGTGTGTAGGTGTCAACGAGGGGGCTCACAGTCGCTGACGTCATCGCGTGCTGACGTCTTAAATAGACTATTCTTTTTTATCAATCCCCTAACGAGGAGCTAAGTGACAGCTTCCTCTCTGTGTGCGTGTGTGTGTGAGCTATAGTTGTGTGTGTTTGTGGCTGAGCTATAGTTGTGTGTGTGTGTGTGTGTGTGTGTGTGTGTGTGTGTGGCTGAGCTATAGCTGGAACACTACAAATAACCGAGGTGTTTGCGGTGGCCCAACATGGCTACAAGACGGTACAATTTGTCTTGGGACAAAGGGCGTGGGCTGGTGGCCTGATGATTTGGTTAAGCTTTGCTGTGAGTCGCTCGCTGAACTTATATTTGGAACCAGGCCTGAATGTATCACTGAGGGCTGTTGATAAGTCGTCGACATTTTTTGTGGGATATTATTCTCCTGGATGTACAGTATGTTTCCAGAAGCTCAGCCGATCAACAACACAAGCATTAGGCCAGAAGTGTTAAAACGAGGCAATTCCTCCAAACACCAGCAGAGGGCGCTATCTATTTGACGTTGGCGAATGAGGGTGACGATGGAGAGGAGAAAGAAACGTGGTGGTGGTGGTGGTGGGACACGTGGTGCTTTTATATACACACACACCTGCAGTGCCGATACTTGAACAAAAACACTACAGCCAGCGCCGTGATGCGGAGCGACACACACACATGCAGAGCCCCCTGAATTATTCACACATTTCCCGACGCTTAATGAACGCGCGTCATCTCACTCGCTCCGTAATGCAACGCGAGTAATGCAACTTTAATCTTAATGTAGCATTAAGTCGCACGCCGCAGCCCGCTGAATTAATGATGCGACGAGCGAAATGAGGAGACGCGCGCTGTCGATGGACGCTAACGAAGACCTCGCTACGCCGAGAACACAACGAGGAGCTAAACGGCTGCTAGGAGAGCAAAGGGGCTGGCTGCTGTCAGAGGAGGGGAAATAAAATAACCGTAAAGAGAGAGAGAAATAAAACGGCGCACAGTTGTACTGTTAAACAATGGCAAGGGGGCGAGGGCCATTCAAAGGGAGAACAATAATATAACACTGTAATAAATAAATTACACCGATGAGGTCCGTTATCACTATTCAATTTATACAGTGGGTATAGACACACACACACACACACAAACACACACGCACACACACGTCTTTTACAGCACATGTGTTTCGTATATTATGGGTTCACACTTTCTATAGACTATATTATATACGTGTTTGCATGGATGATACGTGCATGAAAAGCAGAGACGGCCATTTAACAGCAGAACGAGCCAAGCGGTGGTCGAGTGAGAGGAGGAGGTGGATGTGAGAGGTAGAGGAGGATGTAGAGGAAGTGGTGTTGGAGGAGGAGGTTGACGAGATGGAAGGAAGAGGTAGAGGAGGATGAGATGAAAAGGAGGAGGGTGCTCAAGCAGAAGGGGGATGATGGGGTAGATTGCTAGGAGGAGCTGGAGGAGGTAGAGGAGAGAGGTGGTGGAGGAGGTGGATGAGAAGAAGAGAGGTTGAGCAAGAAGGGAGAAGTGGATGAGAGAGGTCAAGCAGGGGGATGAGGAGGAGGTGGAGGAGAGGTGGTGGAGGAGGTAGATGATGAGGAGGAGGTAGATGGGGACGAAGAGATAGAGGAGGAGTAGCTGGATGAAGAGGGGGGGGGTGGGGGCCACTACTCACACTCCAGTTTGTCCTCGGGCCGGCCCCCCTCCATCAGGGACAGGTAGCACACGATGTCCTTGAGCTGCACCGTGTTGAGGGGCGGGGGGGCTGCCAGCGCCACGGCCGGGGGGGCCTTCAGGGGCGTCGACGAGCCTTTTATCAGCTTCAGCCCTGCAGGGAGACCCCCGGAGGAAAGGTCAGAATCCCCTGCAGCATGGCACCGCAGCATCCAATATTCATGGGCCTGCATGACTCCTCCACACTCCCTCAGACCAGAGGCAGGAGGGGGAATAGCTGGCTTTGTGTGCATGTGTGTGTGTGTGTGTGTGTGTGTGTGTGTGTGTGTGTGTGTGTGTGTGTGTGTGTGTGTGTGTGTGTGTGTGTGCTGTGTGTATTGTCAGAGGTTTACAGGTTCTGTTTTGGGCCATTGTGGTCTCTAGAGGACTCTAATGCAATTTACATTTGTTACATCATAGTAGGGTGGCTACCAGGTTCTCGGGTTCGAGCCCTGCCTACTGTTTGCATCATACGACGATCATACGTTGCCCCTGCTCATAATGAACTACCATTAGTCACTGTAAAGCACCTATAGAGTATACAGGGAATGTACTTCAACAAGTCAATCTGTCCTTAATCTTGTTGCATAAAATGGAAAATTCATATAGATACCAAATTCCACATCCTCTAATAATAATAACAATAGCACCCAATAGTCACACAATGCATGATGAAACTTTTATTCATTCCTTTTCAAAGTACATACATGTCCCAGAAACTGTAGATGATGTTAACACAGGAAATACACTGTCCTTCCCTATTGAAACCCATACAGTTATTATACATACAGTACATATGTTATATAATACATACAGTTAGTTAGTTCTCAGGGTCGGAGAGCAGACGATGTCTACACCGATTTAAAAAACCAAAACAACTGCAGGCAGGAGGCCGAGCACAAGCGGCTGGTGATTGAGAGCGGATCAATGGTGAACCAATCAGACCATCACGCGCTCACGAGCCCAGAACGTTCTAGGCCACTCGCCGCTCCGGACAATAACTGGGTCAAACAACGGCCGGAACTCAGCAGCACCAAGCCATTCAGTTTTCATGTTGTGTGGTCGTTTTCGCAGTAAAAACAAGCACATTTTCTCTTTTTTGTATAAAGTGTTTTTAATCACTAAATGAAAAAATTTATATTTTGAAATAGCCTCTGAAAATGTGTAGCCACTCGGTTACTGATCACAGCAACAAAGAGAAAATGTTCTAATTATCATTTGCTTAGCTTAAAAGTTACAAAATTAGAAGTCACGATGTAAAAAGTACTTGATGAATGATGTGGATATTCAACTATTTGTGGCAATTTCTCAGACGGCACTGGGGTCGTGGCCGCTCTTAAATCATTAGAAAAGCAAGGAAAGCATGAAGGAAAGAACGTGTTGATTTGGGGACAAATTTTTGCTGATTACGTGATGCAATCAACAGCTAAGAGAAAACATCTTGACCCCCCCTTCTACAAAAAACTACCTCTACTACTAACATGCTAGGCAAGCGATTCTGCGCCCATAAGGCTGCTAAAAATAGAGCAGGTGTGGAGAATTGGCTTGTAGGAAGGCTTCGCTTTACAAAACAGAAAGGCAGAGGCGGAGGAGAGAGACGTGGAATTCCTTATCTAATATCTCTTAGCGGCTTCGCGACCCCGCAGCAGAGAGACAACCCGGAGGACCTTGTGAGGGTGTAGCAGGGCTCGGCAGTACACTCACCAGACACCTTGGGCTTGTCAGAGGATGACGGACTGGGTTTGGGACCCTTGTTGCTAAAGGACAAGAAGAGATGCTGACAGAACTCTTCGGGCAGTTCGCTCTCCAGGAAGGTCTGCATGAACACCTTGAAGCCCTTGAAGTCGATCTCCTGAGGAGCAACACACCAGAAACAAAACACACGCGTTCTTCCAAATAACCCGTTGATTTGTATTGCTTCTTCGAATTTGAATACTGAATAAATAACACGCAGGTTTACCTTTGACTTTACTGTTTACATCCACAATAAAATATAAATTGTAGAAACCATAAACACACACAGTATCACCCACTGACTCTGAAGGGAAGGGACAAGAAGAAGTTACCTGGCTAAGGATTTCCTGTTTCTGTGTTCGGCAGCAGAGAAAAGAGAAAACATACCAGTGTGACGTCTGACTTATTATTATTTGCTTCCTACTGCAATGACAACCCTTTGTCCATCACAGTGTTCATCACAGTGTTCATCACAGGTGTACATACCTCCTCTGGGTTGTATTTGGCCAGCACTCCCTCCCCATGGAACTCCTGGAGGACATCTTTGAGCTTCTTGGTGGAGTCTGAGGATCATGTGACCACATGAAGGTACTATATGTAAGAATTAATGCATTCTGAGCTCCGTGGGTTGAGACAATATCAATCCGAATGTTGATGTTAACAATGTTGATGTTAACATGATGTTAATTCTAATCATAATTAAACCTTGTACACATTTAAAAAAGCTATGACATATATATATTTTTTTAATTATCCACGCTCACATGTCACTTCGTTCCTTTTTCTCGCGAAATCCGACCCAACTCAAATATGAGAGAAATCAGCCCAAAAGCTGTTCTACCAACAGAGAGAGTCGGGGAAGCTCTCATGTTTTAACTTCAACCACAACCTGCTCATTAACTGGCAATTTAAAGCGATTTGTGCTGTAAAATCCTACATGTAGTCCCTGAACGGATTCATTATTCTTACATACAGGACCATTAATATCAGTGTGAGCGGTCTCTGGGAGTTATGCACAGCAGCAGAAAAGGTGATTGGAACAAAATCTTTCTTTTTTTTTCTTTTTTGTTCCCTATATTTACACCTACCAAACATATGAAAGAGTTAAAGCTATTTTGAGATTGAATACATGAATACATTTACATTTAGGGTCAAGTTAAGTCAAGTCAATTTTATTTGTATAGCCCTTAATCACAGTCACAGTCTCAAAGGGCTTTATAGGCCATGTGATTATGGGGCAAGTGATTAGCAGACAGATTTTTGTATATTTGTCCAAAGAGAGTGAGACAACAATATATGGTGTTTAATAATTTATTTAAATTTCTTTATTGAAATATATACGGGTCCAGATACAAAGTCACTGTTGGCCGCATCTAGTATGGAATGCAGTTGAAACTTGGTCGGACCAATTGTTTAGGGATACTGTTATGACCAAAATGGCAAAAACTGCAAAAATTCTTCACATTGTGATTTGAAACGAGGGATAGTGATCTGGTGAAGAGGGATATAGTGGTTCATGTTTGTGGACCGTGGACCATTGGGAGTTTCGCTTGTCTTTTAGGGAAATTTTAGGGAAAGAAACCTCACAATGTTTTGAATGGGAGTTTACATTGTGTGGCTGCGCTTGAGCCTCGGGAGCAATCTGAAAGAGAAATCAGTGTGTGAGTGAGTGTGTGTGTGTGTGTGTCTACCTGTGTAGAATCATAAACACCGTTGTTCCAGACCTTCGGGGGGCAGCAACACTCACATCACTCCTACTGTACACATTCAATTCTGTTTAGATTGCTTCGATTAGATTCACAACTGAGCCCTCGAGCCTGGTTCGACTCAAAACATTTTTTTTTTTTCTTCTTCTTTATTTATTATTTATGTCGCTACGGCGTTCCGTGCTGCATGCAGCCATCCGTTTCTCCCACAGCGCACCGCTCATGAGTAGGAGGACACAGTTTGTCGCTAGGTAGGAATTATGCGGAGGTGCGTGTCATTAGCGAGCCGCTGACGCTCATTAGCATATACTCTGCACAAAAAAACTATTACGGTGCAGGGAGCTCTTATCTATGACATGATTGTCTGTCACCCTCGACAACTCGCTGCCTCCCCCCCCCCCCCATTCTGGTGAAGCAGACACGAACCTGGGAAAGAAAAGGGGGAAAAAAACGAGAAGACCCAAAAGACCCCGACAACAATAGAAAGGAAATGTTTGTCACGATTTGGATGAAATGTGGGCAAAACACGTAAACACATGCAAATTGGTTATGTAAAGCGTGTGAACAAGGGTTTATTATAACGATATGGACAGACAATGACCACAAGTATACCGGCACAATGTGGTAACAACGTGAGCCTCTGGGTCATTTCTATAATATAAATGTTGGACAGTTGTTTTTCTGGTGGTTTTCTTAAAAGCATGGGCACAATGTCTACAATGGTATACTCTAGTGCAGGGGTCGGGAACCTATGGCTCGCGAGCCATATATGGCTCTTTCGATGACGGCATATGGCTCCCAGACAATTTTGACGGGAGCGCCGGCGCTCCCAAAACACTCGTCTATTTCAAACTACCGTAACTCCTCGAGCGTTTGCGCGATCGAGGAAATTCCAACGGTTTCTGAAAGCAGAGGAGGGGTTGCGCAGAAAAAAGTTGTAGGTTGAGTTGAGAAGCCGGAGGAGACAGAGAGGATCCAGGCTTGTTTACATCGTGTTTACATCGGGTTTTAGTATTATTTAGAATGTTTTAAAAATGTATGTCTTTGTGAGCCATGAGGGGGCGTGGTTAGCGCTGTCACGCAGTGACAGGGGGAGCGGAGCGGCAGGAATGCCTGGAATGTGACGCAGCTGTAGCGAATGAGTGCAATTAACGCTATAATGACGCATGCGTAGTAGAGGCTGGGCATGCATGGCGACAGCGGACTACGGGCGACTATATTAAGTTATATGTTGATCAACGCGTTATTTAAGTTGAGACTGTAAATAAACAGCGTTATTATTACCACATCCACGGATCCTCTCCATTCCTTCTGTGAACCCAGGAAAAGCCACAGCAGTGGCATTGTGACAACACAGGACTTTGTTACAGTCTTACTTAAAAAATGCACGCATAAAGTTGCATTACATTTTATTAAATACTATATGGCTCTCAAGGAAATACATTTAGAAATATTTGGCTTTTATGGCTCTCCCAGCCAAAAAGGTTCCCGACCCCTGCTCTAGTGTATGATTATAAAATGTGTGTGTGTGTGTGTGTGTGTGGTGTGTGTGTGTGGGTGTGGGTGTGCGTGTGCGCGTGTTGTTGGTCATAGTAGAGATAACACAGTGCGGTCAAGCTAAGCTTTGCAGGCCCTTTTTTTTTTTTAAAGGTTAAACTCATGCCTGTTTTACATAATTGACGTTACGCACACACACACACATATATGGTTAATGATTTCTACCTTTCCCATCATACTTATGAGCTTAAACGCCACTCTTAACCGGCTGCTGAGTGACAGTAATACCCATAATGCCTAGAGAATACCCGCTCACATCAAAATACAGAACCGCTCAGAGTCACAACATGATGGGGGGTGGGGGGGTGATGTGAACAATAATCTACGACATGTGACCCCCCCCCCCCCCCCCAACCACCAGCAGCGTTGTCACATTTCTCACATTTCTTGTCATCTTTTAAACACAATTTCTCTTTTTTCATTTTTAACACTCCTCTATTAACTATTCAAATAGATCAGATGTCTGTAAATTATGAAATTACGAAAACAAGGCAAAACTTGTAGCATGGTGAGAAGTGAACAGAAGTGAAGTGGGACACACAGAGCCGCAGAAGCCGTGTTTTCAGCGGCGGCAAAAGCAATTAAAGGAAATAAATGTCACAGTGGCAAGTAAAACACTTTGCGGCTCGAACAGTTCCCCGGCGAAAAGCGTTAATTATTTAGCTTGTGACTTGGCTCCGTGAACGGCTCATAATGGAGCCCGCAGTTAACAAAGCAGCCGAGCACAAAAGGTAGCATTAACTCTGGAATACGGTCGGCTTAGCTACCACTGAGGCAAGCGCTGTGTGGAGGTATGGCTAACTTTAGCGCAAATAATGGGTGTTATTAACATGTTATATTCTTATTATTATAGGTTAGAACCAGGATGTGAACTAGGGGAGGTCTCGAGGGGGCGGACCCAGACCCCTGATTGACATTGAGATTCCCTGAAAGCCTCAACAGCAAATGTTGGGGGGGGGGTCTCTAGAAAGTATTGTGGTGTTTTCTCTTATATTGCCATTGAATACCCGAATGTTTCTGGCAAGCTTCCTGCCACGGGTGGCGCCGTGGCTAATGGTCCGCAATCTAAATGTTGTCTAGTTTATAAAACCTAACGTATAAGCTTTAACCCTCTCTGGGACGTGGCCATACAGCCACACACACCACCTCACCACTAGTCTCCCTTCGTCTTGACGTTGAACGTAACTTCGGAAGAGGCACTTCGACGTCACCAAAAGAAGGCAACTTCAGAGTTTTGAGCGGAATAAAACATTCACAAACTGGTTGGCGGAGGCTGGCAAAAACATCCAATTTTACACCTGTTTTCTCTAAATTACCGTCAAATTTTACTCACAGTGATCAAATAAATCCATCCACTGGTATTGAGTCTGTGTAAGACTTCAGCGTAACACTGGAGCACCAGGTATAGTAGGGGGACCCCCCAGATTGCTACTGGGTATTTGGCACACTGGTTATAACCATAACGAGCACAGATGGTAAGGAAAACTCTTGTTCTATTGTCGTGTTTGGTTTCTGCAAATCGGCCAATGATTGTGTTCAAGTCAACACAGTGCAGGTACCTTCAAACCAGGATCAATTATTTTCCAAATGATGGAATGCTTTCATAATTTTGTCGGTGACATAAACTTTTTTAATTTTGAAAGAACACTGCTGTGCAATTGCCTGTGTGTATGTGTTGTGTTATAAATAAAAAATGTCTACGCCCAAACAGCTCTAAGGAGATTAAACATGAATTAATTCAGACTCTACATTAAATCTAGTGGCTATGAGAGATGATCTACTTTAATATAGGTTTACTGTACTGTACACTGTGGTGTAGCGATGCAAACTTTACAGAAAGTAACTACTTATGTGTTGAACAGAGTTTGGAAGGGGGGCTCACTGACAGTGTGAACAAACAGGGTGTCAGAACACTGTCTGCCCACACACACACACACACACACACACACACACACACACACACACACACACACACAAACACACATGCAGTACTTACACTGAGCGTAGTCCTGCAGCAGGGAGAACTCCGCGGGGGTCAGTGTGACCCACTTTTCGTGGTCCGTCATGATGTCACTGGTCCTCTCCTCTGTGGTGGCTCCCGGGCATGTCACCAGTCAGAGACCAGTCATGTCACACACCGTCTCACCACCCGCTGGGGACAAAACAACCCACAACATCAGGACATGTAATCTCCACCCCCCCCCCCACCTTCCCCCCTCTCACACACACACACACACACACACACACACACACACACACACACACACACACACACACACACACACCCATACCCCTAAAATGACCGTCGTCCACTTGTGTAATTTCCTAATGGTCGGGGATGGCCTTCTGTCTTGTATTCATCTGGAAGACCCCGTGTAGGTTAATGTGTACACCCCAACCTGGGCGGGCTGGGGGTAACGTGACCTAAGAAACTGCCACGGTAATGCGTGTAATGTGTTCCATTACCAGTGTTTTCAGTGTCTCACGTCTTAAACTCAGAATAAAAACAAATTCTTCCATGCAGGGGCAGGGTAGTGGAGTGGACTGAAGAAGTCATTGAATTAACTTTGGTAGCTTTGGATAGAAGCTTCTGCTAAATGAATAAACTCATATACAGTATACTGTATATCGAGAGATAAAGTGATTTGACTGCTAAAAGTGCACCTCCACATCACATGAATGACGGGAAACATCAACACCTTTAAACTTAGAAAGACACAGCCACACACAAAACAACACCATCCCATCCCTCTTGAGGAGATCCTGCTCGCTCATTTGCATGAATCTGCATATCGGAGCGTCATAGGTTCAACCTGCGGACATCGCACACGTTGCTCCCATGTGTGTGTGTGCACAACAACAAGGACTCACTCACACGACTCGCCTGGTAGCCAAGTCAGCGTCATGCTATATGGAAGGGGAGTCAACTTTTAACAAAAACACCGTTTTGATTCAGAGGGTTGTTTCGGTTCAAACGACGATGTGGCTTTATAAGGAGGGATCGTGACGCACAATCTGCAGCCAGGGGGTTTTCAATTCTTCATGCGGAAAAATTCGCTGTTTACAGTACCTATGTATGGCTGACTCTGTACATCGTCCTGCGGGACAAGAAGACATTTTGGTCGCTGTCACGATATACATGTCTTGTACACGGGCCACGTCATGTCGCAAAGACCGACCGCCATTTTGGAAGCATGGGAGCAATTGCAATGTTAGTTATTATGTTGGCAGTTGTGTTTCTTATGGTTATTGTTTAATATACATTTTTGTTAATTGTGAAATTATTTAGCTTGATCCTGCCACAGCGTTTCTCACATGAGATGAGGCAAAACAACTTTTTCATTAGCCTAGGTTACGGTAGGTATAGTCACGTTGATTTAGGATTTTACCAATTTTCTTGAGTCCTCAAAAAATCCCATGATGCATTGTGACGCAGGACAAACCAAACCGTACTGGATCCAGGGTCTAGTCAGGTGAAGTGTTAAACCATCACCGGGGTCTTGGTGCACATATTTGCGACCGCTGGCTGCGGGCTGGCGGACCACCTGAAATGTCAACGGCGTGTGCTGAACAAAGCAGAGCGTGGCGGGGGGGGGACGAGGGTGCAGAAGGGGGGCCTCCTAAACCTGCCCGGCAGCGAGGGCCAATCGGGTGGCAGCAGCGGGGAGAGAGAGAGGGGGGGGAGGAAGACACGGAGGCGGCGAGGAAACCGCATGGAGAGATGCTGTTGTCATGGCAACAGAGGAACGTGCAGGACGAGCCGGGGCCATATTTTTTAATGTCCGACGGTGGATATCGATACGGCGCAGCGTAATTAAGACTGATATATATCACATGTTTGCACTTTGGTTTTTTTTTGGCTTTCCTTGCAGTAAGGTCATCACACATGCAATACAATAAAAAAAAAAATTTGAAGCGATCTTCTCAGCTTGTCAGCCAAACTCACTACTGTCTGCATGTATCATAGAAGATATCAGTGGTGGTAGTAAAACAAGATCATGGGCAGTGTGGGCATATTTATGAATGGACCGGGAGAGATGAAGTCATCGGTCATCCAACTATAATGAAAGGAGTCTCTGTAGGTATATATGTACGTATGTATTGCTTTCCTTCCATTTTCCCCACAACCGTTCATCCGATCGACTTCACACTTGGCAGGTTTACCGCTGAGGACCCAAGGAAGAGCATCGTCGAGTGTGACATTGTTTGGACGAGCGGTTCCAATACCAGAGGCCAAGTGATCGGCCCATCCTGAACAGGCCAACTGATCGATGTTTTTGAACCTCTTGGATGGGCACTGCACTAAAAGAAATAGCATTCGGAATGATTGCAAACAATGGTCCATCAATGTCGCTGTTGGAATCTCATTTTTGGACACAGACGAGGTTTCCCGTTGAAGGAAACTGGAGTCCCAAGAGTTTGTTTTCAGTCAGCACGCCTGATTGAGCCAGTCGGAGTGTGCAAAGTGTGTTCACTATGCCGTGTGAGAACTACGCCTGTATTATGTAATTCACGTGCTCATGTGGTTTATCAACACACGTTGCCCTTCGAGCGGGAGCCAACCGCAGCTCACCGGGTGCATGAATAAACTGTCACAAGCATCCTCTCGTTATACACACTGAGTGAATACAGAGGGAAAAAAATATTCTCATAAACTTTCGACTCCACAGCTGGAACTGCAGCAAAGCGGCCCTCAGATGTCTTAACCATGAGCCTTTAATGTACATTACCATGTGTGGGATACACTAGTCAGATTTTCATTCACATTCACATGGATGGGATGCACTCGTCAGATTTTCATTCACATTAACATGTATGGCTTCGGGTTAATGCTAGTCAGTTTGGACAGCACTATGCACTGTCAATATTTCATCTCTACTATGTTGCATCACTGATGTTTAATGAATATATTTTCTTTGTATTTTTTCTTTGTATTTTTCAGACTGTAAATATGTCATATGTATGTGATCTAGCAGTGGTTGCTTCAATCCAAGAGAAACATTATGCCATAGCAATCACAATCCTGTATCAGAAACATAAACGCATCCATGCGTTACACAACAACAAGAGGGGAGCTACAACATCTGTCCTCAAAACATCTGTCTACAGGGAACATGTGGACGAACGGTTCTGCTTGAATGGAGCACACAATCGAAGAACCTCAGTAGATACACAGTTCCACCGAGGTTCTACTGCAGCAGAGAGAGAGCGAGAGAGAGACATAGAGAGAGACAGAGAGACAAACATCAGCATCAACATGCCACTCACCTGCTGCACCAGCTCCGGCAGAAGCGGCCGAGATTAGATGGAGGAGGAGGAGGAGGAGGGAGAGGAGCAGGAGGAAGATGAATGGTCTCCTCAGGCTTGCCAGATCTTGACTCCTTCTCAGACGACGGCCGGCAGATCCAGGAGGTTCTCCTCCGCACTCGGTGCCATCGCCACAACGATCATCTGGACGCCGCAGGGCTGGAGTCACAAGCCCCTACTCAGACGACCACCGTGCGTGTGTGTGTGTGTGAGAGAGAGTGAGAGAGAGAGAGAGAGAGAGAGAGAGAGAGAGAGAGAGAGAGAGAGAGAGAGAGAGAGAGAGGGAGAGACACTGATGTGTTGTGTATGAGGACGCGAGTGTGTGTGCAGCATGTGTAAGAGAGGGAGGGATAGAGAGAGACAGCGAGAGAGAGAGCGAGAGCAAGAGAGAGAGAGGGAGAGAGAGAGAGAGAGAGAGGGGGAGGAGACAGAGAGCAAGACAGAGATAGAGAGGGAGAGAGAGAGCGAGAGAGAGAGATGGAGGGAGAGAGAGTGTATGAGAATGTGAGGCTGCAGTTCGTTTAGTGTTTGGTCTTCAGCGAGCGCCTGGTCTCCGTGACAGCAACGAGGGATGCAGAGAGGTGAGGGGTGAGAGACATGCAGTCAAAAGGAGAGAGAGGGAGAGATCAAGAGAGAGTGAATGAGATTGTGTGTGTGTGTGAGAGAGAGAGAGAGAGGCGGGGAAAATGAGAGAGAGAGAGAGGGAGAGAGAGCAAATGAGAGAACGAGAGAAGGGAATGGAGAGCAAGCAAGAGAGAGATGGGGAGGTGTGTGTGTGTGTGAGATAAAAGAGGGCCCCCCCCCCCCTCTTTTATCTCAGGAGTGTGTATGAGAGCGAGAACGGAACCATCCATTTATTTCTGATGCTCTCTCTACCTCTCTCTCTGTCTCCCTCTCACTCTCTATCTCTCTCTCTCTCTCTCTGTCTCTCCTTCTTCTCATCTTTAAACCCCGGGGGTCCTGACCAACCCCCCCCCCCCCCCTCCACCACACTCTCTCCCTCCGGTTACATCGGTCACACAGACGTTCAGCAAGATAGACCGTCCATATAAACCAACCTATAGGAACGAGAGAGAGAGAGAGAGAGAGAGAGAGAGAGAGAGATAGAGAGAGAGACATAAACAAAACAAACCCAGCCATTATTTGGAAATGGAGGGATGATGAGAAAAGAGAGAAAAAAGGGTCTTAGCGCTGTGAACACGAGAAGATGGTGAGAAGAAAGCAGAGGAGAGGAGAGGAGAGGAGAGGAGAGGAGAGGAGAGGAGAGGAGAGGAGAGGAGAGGAGAGGAGAGGAGAGGAGAGGAGAGGAGAGGAGAGGAGAGGAGGAGAGAGGAGAGGAGAGGAGCAGGAGTAGGTGTTGCTATGCAAGTCAGTCTCATCAAGGTCGGCTCTGAGTGCTTTAGACTCTGGAGTCGGAGTCGTTAACATGCAGATCAGACCAGCTGGAGGAGCATCCTCCTACTCCACAGCGGAGGGGCTGGGGAGTCGTGAGGACATTTCAATGCTGTCTCAGTGCCGTTGTTATAGTGTTACAGTGTTACAGTGTTACCGTGTCGCAGTGTTACAATGTTACAATGTGGCAGTGTTAGAGTTACAGTGTTACAGTGTCGCAGTGTTACAATGTTACAGCGTTAGAGTGTTGCAGTGTTACAGTGTTACAGCGTTACAGTGTTGCTGTATTACAGTGTGACAGTGTTGCAGTGTTAACGTATTACAATGTGACAGTGTTAGAGTTACAGTGTTACAGTGTTGCAGTGTTACAGTGTTATTTCCAGCGTAATCCGTCTCCATGACGATGCTTTATGTGGAGTTACGGAACACTCATAGTTGCTCTATGGATGTTTCTATGGTTTCAATGTGGGATTTATTTAGTGGACATTCTTTAACTATTGTGTTGAATATGGACAGGATTATACAGGATTTCCTTACCATATCTGATTAGTGTTAACATGTGTTGAAGACTGTATGGACATTATAAATGTCCTCATTTATTTGCATGTTTATATTGCTGCTGGGGGATACTTTACAGCACATATGCTCTCATAATTCACAAGGACAGAATATTTGGAGAAACCCCCCCCCCCTCTGCTCTAAAAATACATTGATCATAACATAGATTACATTAATAAAAACGGCTGTTTCTGGCCCGTTTTCATGTTGAAGGGAAGCTTATTTGAAAAGGCCGGTGATGTACGGTTGCTCAGGAATGCTTTAAATATGAACATAAAGTGCTGGCGTCAGACGAACACGCCAGCGGCTACATAAACACACGCAGGCAGCGGCTTCTTCTGCTGCGATACGAGGCTCACAGGGTTCTGTCTCCAGCCTGCTCTCCACCGCTAACGCAGCTGCTGCTTCTGCTGCTATAGCCGACCAGCAGCGTGGGCCAACCTCCACTCCCCTCTCTCGTCGGCCGGCCGACCACTCGACCTCAGGTGCGTTTCCCAGAGATGTTTTGTAATCAACACCAGAGAGTGGCGTCGTTGTGTGGCCACGTCGGATTTTGCATTGTGATGGAAAGAGACACTCCCACTACTACTACTACAAGTGCCCATCAAGTGCCTTCCCCTCTGAATACATGAATAATAAATACAAAGGTCTGGCCGAATGGCAGGAATACAACACCGTTGCGATCATTCTGAATAGGGGAGGTAGGTATCAGCATGACCGTTTTATTAGCCGGTACATGTCCCAGATTGTTATTCTATTAGTTCAATATTCTATGATTGATTTAAGAATTTTGGTGTAAATTGTTTGTGTGTTGTTTGACGGGTGTTGACTGTTTATATGTTGTAACACTGCTGGCAAATCTCCACCCCAGGTACCTATATACCTTATTGCCTAGATATGCAGTGTGTAAGTGTAAAGTCAAGGGATTGAACCAGCAACCCCCAGGGTTGGACCTCTGGGGTTGCCCCAGACGAATGCTCTTGTAGTTTATAGAGTTCATAAGGTGGTACTAGGGGGCGGGGTTTGGAGGACATGACCCCTCACTCCATTACATACGTCCATATAGTGTGTGTGTGTGTGTGTGGTGTGTGTGTGTGTGTGTTGTGTGTTAGTGTTTTGCCAATGAGTGCGCGAGGTCAGGGCTTCAGATCCACTCAGACAGTTGCATGTTCGTCACAGATATGAGCGAGGAGCCAACTGAAACCCCCGGGCCGTCGGAGACATGGGATGGATCACAAGGGGAGGTCGGGGAGACCCATCTTAAACCTGACAGCAAGGGGAATCAAACCCAAGCACTTACTGTGCTTCAGGGTGGAACGCAGCTGCCTGCCTTGGATGGGTTGAAAGGTTAAAAGGACGCTATTTCAAGCCAAATATGTGTGCAAATTGGCACAAAAAGACTAGAAGAATATTATAAAATATGGATTTTTTCCTATGGAGCAAACATTTATAAATGGCAGTGGCTCACGACCAACAGCTAGTTACCTCACAAAATAAAAGTTAAATGTCTTTATTTAGATTGATTTTGTTTCGGCTGAGCAGATACATGAATGAAAATAACAAGTATGCTCCGATAAAGCGAATGATTCCACGAGGAATAGGAGTGCAGAGAGCAGACCAGTTGAAATCCTACGCTGTGCCTGTGAGACGGTGATCGGTGAGGAGTTTATGAATCACCCAGGGCTCACAACAACAGCATCATCATCATCATCAATCATCTCATCATCATCATCGCTGGCTGGTTCACTCCGCTGCAGTCTCTCTGGGATCCTCTGTGCCTCCACCGTGGAGCCGGGGCAGAGAGATGAGATGAGTCATATCGCGGCAGTTCCTCAAAGCGCAATCCGCCCTGTCGGCAGATGATACTGAGAGAGAGAGAGAGAGAGAGAGAGAGAGAGAGAGAGAGAGAGAGAGAGAGAGAGAGAGAGAGAGAGAGAGAGAGAGAGAGAGAGAGAGAGAGAGACGCACCTTGACGGAAACACAACACATCGTGTCGGACGTCGTTTCGTGTTGCCACGGGCAACCGCGCGACCAGAAAACACAGTCAATCGCTTCTTCTTGCGCATTGATTGATCACGAGCAGGTGGCGGCGGCGGTGCGTCATAATGTGGGTCTCGCGCCGCGCTTACGGAGTTAGCGTAAACCTCATGACGCCGGCAGCAGCAGCAGCATGAATGGAGGAGATAAAGGCGTTCATAGATAGCTTTGCATTGCTAATTAGATTCATCACGGGTCCGTTCCTCGCGTGGTCCGTCCCAGGCGGCTAAGCTAAGCTCTTGGTAGGCCTATATAAGTAAGCCCTCTGTTGATGTCTGTGATCTCGGGGTCAAGGTTCACTCGGGATCGCTCTCTCGATTGCCAGTGTGATAAAATATACAGTAAACGAAACAATTTTTTCTTCCTGCTGGTCTTATATTGTAAATATTCAGATTCTGATCCCTCCAGTTCGTGTTATCTGTATTATTCTTTTGCACAATTTTTATTTCACCAACTTCTTCAATCTTGAATCTTAAACGACCGTTGGGTTATACTGTATATGAAGAATGAGAACGGAAAAAAAACATCTCGCTTCTGTTCTACAGCCAGAAGAACTTGACCAGTCGAATCAACTCAAATCTGAGCTCCCATTAACGCTGCAAGAAGGAAGGATTTGCTCAATTTGTTTCCTTAAAAAAAATACAAAATCCTCCAGATTCGCTCTGACATCCCATCCCCTCACTGCGTGGGCATATGTGTGTGTGTGTGTGTCTATGCGTATGTGTGCGTGTGTCTATGTGTGTCTCCGCCATTACACGCACGGTGTGTCTTGACAGCGCTCTATGCGGTCGCATAGGCGCTCTCCCCAACCTCTGGGCGGGCTGGGTGCTATTTATAGCAGAGCCACAGTGGAATCCGGCACGGGACACACAGTGTATCTTAATGGGGGCTCCGTTACGTAAGCATTTTTTTTTTGGCCACAGTGTACCGAGAAATCCTCGCGCCTGGGGGGCCTGGCTGCTTGTCTGCAGTGGTGGCTGTAATGAATTGATCCCATTACAGTGTTGTTGTCATGCCGTGGGTGCGGCCAGAGACCTAGTAGCTAGCTAGTCAGTGTGGTGCGCAGCAGCGAGGTGAGGGGATTTGATTGATCTTTCGCGTTACGATGCTCCTCAGATTGGCCGCCGGGGGGTTAATCTGCTGCGTCTAATTGTCTTGGCTTATTAATTAACGGTTGGCCAATTTTGGTTCGGTTGCTATAGCCGTGGTGCTGTCGATCATCTATTGATCGGCCCATTTGTCCAAAGAAAACGGTTTATTTATTCCAAGAACCCGATTAGATGACAATTAAACTCGGAAGAAAAAAGTTTGGGAATTTGTGTTTGGTCGATTATTTATCTGATGTTACAGTGCCAATTGGCATTGTATTTTATATTGTTGGAAAGCCTGTTTATTTACCTTTACAATGATGTCAAACTCGTAAGGATCATGCATTTATGGGATGAGCAGCAGAGCTGAATATGAGTATAGGTGCCACAAAGTCAAATAATATTTATTTTAAGGGGGAATCCTCTTTTATAGCCGTGTGTCAACGGAAGCTGTCTTCATTATATCAGAGGATATATGGCATTCTCATATACATTATATACGTATATGTGTGTGTGTGCACATCTTCATTGATGTGTGTGTAACCACGTATGTTTGTGCGGCTCTGCCCATCTGCATGTGTGTGCGTGCTTGCATGTGTGTATCAGTGCAGCGAGACACGTGCACGTCCATGTGTGCGCGGGGAAAGTGGGGCAGCATGGTGGGCGCCAGGCCATTACCATAACATGAGTCACCGGAACATTCTGCCGCACCAGAAGCACAAATTACATTTGCTCGCTCGCCCATCTGCCATCTCCTCGCGAGAAGAGGCTGAAGACCCCTCTTAAAGACCACTCCAGTCCATGCATTCAGATCAGTGACTTTTTTTGCCATCTTTTTCTTTTCTTCTACGAGCCTCTGCAGTATGAAATTGAAAATATTAAACCGGTAATGACAAAAAGCAGAAAGAGAGAAGCAACTTAGTGCACATCGTAAATGGTAAACGGATTGGCATTTATACAGCGCTTTTATCCAAATCACTTTACAGTTGCCTCACATTCACCCATTCATACACCGACGCCGGTGTCAACCATGCAAGGTAACAACCAACACATCAGGAGCAGTTAGGGTTAGGAGGCGTCTAGCTCAGGGACACCTCGACACTTAGCTAGGCGGAGCCCCGGGGATCGAACCAGCAACCTTCCGGTGGCCAAAAACGTCACGCATGTGAAGTGATGAGGTGAATACAACATGGAGGAAATGGTAGATAGACTATGAGGAGGTTTGCAGATGCTACTACCTGTGTTCATTCTACGACATCATCTTCGTCACGCTACAGAGATCAGCAGATGTCACTGAATTTCAAGTCTGTTCCGCGGCTTCTGTGTCATAGGTGAGGGCGGGCGTGCACGGCGGGCGTGCACGTGTGGCTACATATCCCGGGGTGTTGCTGCTGAGTAGAGAGAGAGACACGCACACAGATGTGATTTTTCAGTTTAGTGTCAGTCCACTGAGCAGGGCAACCGACTGACTATACATGGACACAAACGCATACACACACACACACACACACACACACACACACACACACACACACACACACACAAATACACACACATATAGACATTCACAAACCTGTGCAGTAGTGTCCTTATGTGGCCCCTGGTGGGAAGAGGCAGGAGAAGTGTGTGTTTACCTAAAAACCTCTTTAATCTGAAATGTTTAAACTGCCATTCATCATTGAGGAACCACGCTCTTATTTTGAAATAAAATAAATACCAAAGTCTTCCCCTATTAATTTGATCTATTTTCTTGTAATTTATAGTGTTTGTTTAATGAGTGAAACAAGACTGCAGGATGGAGGATAAATTATATTGGCCAGCTCTGTGGTCTTTTATCTACGGGTCTGCATGCGTTCTGCGTTGTGTCACATAATGGAAAACAAGGATGTCCCCTTATGTAGATGAATGCACAACAACACAATAATGTACAGCATAAAGGCAACAGTCATAGCATTGGAAATCAGCGGAATGAAGTGCGAGTGTGAATCACAAAAACCACCGTCCCTCCCAGTGCTAATAGCTAGCTATCGAGGACAGCTATATCGCTCTGTGTAATTATTTTGTTGCGTACTTATTCCGTCGTGTGCTCTTATTTTGCAGCGGGCACCACCAGATCTAACTGTCAACCGCGCCGTGCGTCTAGTCAAATTAAAACGTAATTTCCCCAGCATCCATTAAGCAGGAGCCACCTCAGGGAGAGATCTGCCTTATTAGCAGTGTCTGTCTAAAAGGTACAAGGCCAATCGTTTAGACTCCAATCAATATGACAGCAGCAGCGGCACACAGCTCTACATCCACACGCTGCCGACAGGTGGAACAGCCTGGCAGCCAATCCATAAATAGCAGACATTTCTCTTTTCTTTTCTTTCTTTTTTTTTTAAAAGAAAAGACACCAAATGTACTCCATTATGTTGTGTCCATGGTAACAGGAGAGGGGGAAGAGTGGAATTAAGAAAAACGCTGGGAGAAAACACCTTCTCGTAAGAGATTTTATATTAGCTCAACTAATTCAACCATTTCCCTGTTTCTGACCCCAAGGACTCTGTTAATGTGATATTACCATCCAAGAGGAACACCTGAACTCTGGGATTTCATGCCATCTCGTGTTTATCTCTTGATTATGTGTCTTTATTATCTCTGTTGTTACTCCAAACACCTGTCTTGCACCCCAGGGTCCTGTGGTGTTGGACACATCATTAAAGTCTTCATATTTCCAGCACTGGGTACTCATTTAGGCCGTGTAAACACATTAAGTGTACAAATAATCAACTCATGTGCCAGTACCAAAAGCATATTTTCGAAGGATTACTATCCAGTCGCATCTGTGGCTAAATTTACCCCCGATATGATTTATTTTTTTTGCTGGACTCTGCTCCACCATATTCCATTCAGCAGAATATCATAAAAGTGTCAGTTTCATTTGAGATGAGGTCTCTCGCATCCCAAAGGGGAAAAAACGGGTATTATCGGAATAAGCCTATAATTCCCTTTTCCACACCACCACCAGACTGAACTCATCACAGATAATCTGCCAAACGTGTGGAGATGAGAAAATAAATCTCTAGATTTAGACCTCTAGACGAACACTGCTTACATTTGGATGAATTCTCAGAGTTCTTTCCATGACGGCAATTATGTTCCTTCGGAAACTGAGACATTTCCGGAAAAATCTCACACAAGGGTCGAGGTGCCATCTTTTTCCGTTTTCTTTTTTTTCTCTTCTGATTTTCATCAAAATGTGATTATACAAGATGATTACAGAAGAGAGAACTTACATGAGATGTATCCCCTAATTCGGTCTCCTGGGTAGCTGCGGTGTGTGTGCCGAGTGTGTTTTTATAAGCGATTCTTCCAACAGCTACAGTGCAGGTTCTCCTGTTGGGGACAGGAACCGAGTCCTGACACAGAGGAACTGTGGATGCTGTAATCGGGACGACATCCAAACTCCAATCAACTGATCATTTCACTGACCCAGAAATGTCGGTTGCCAACTTCAGAATGTATGTGTAGTTATAAAACTATTGAAATATTAACATAACGAAAGAACGAACACGTTCCAGGTCTCACTGTTCATGTTTCATTTTTGGAAAAGGTGATTATTTTGGTTTATGTTTGTGTCTCGTCAAATTTAAATGTTATGCCCTTTGAGCAATGTTTCCTGGCCAATGTTTTTAAGAAATGTTTGTTGTTATACATGTAACTCATCTTGCCAATCAAGGTTGAGTTACGTTCCAATGTGACTTATAGATTGAAACCGTTGAAGCAGGCGACCACTCACAGCAGAACCCTGACTCTGCATGTATTACATCTCAGTGAATACCAGAACATCCTCTATATGTCATTTAACGACAAACCCCCGCATGCAACACCGTCAGTATTAACATAACCATCACATTCCACCTTCTGCATGAATTGGACAGTATGTGTGTCCCCAGTGTGTGTGCGTGTGTGTGCGTGTGTGTGTGTGCGTGTGTGTGCGTGTGTGTGTTGGTAGTAGCCGGCGAGCAGCCATTAAAAAGGGGTTGTGGGTGTAATGGCACCATCTGGTGTGTGCTGAACGTCACTCCCACACACACACACGCACGCACGCGCGCAAACACACACACACACACACACACACGCATGCAAACACACACACACACACGCATCTGCTAGGAGGAGCAGGAGGAGTCCATCTGCTGGCGGTGTGGCTCCGCTGCTCCGTCGCGTCGTAGAACAGACCGGCGCGTCGCAATCTCTCTCCTCATTGGCTCCTGCGTGCTTCAACTGTCACTACACCCCATTTACAGGGTGTGTGTGTGTGTGTGTCTTATTTATGTGTGTATTTATAATGATGAGTCGCCTAAAGATGGCGATTTTTACCAGATTGTATTTATTGAACATTGTAATGGACAGCTTTTTTTTTGGTGTTGTGCAACATTGCAATAACATTAAGAGGAAGAACAGCAGCAGAGAATCTAAGCAATTTTGCATATTGGACGGGTAAATAATGCTATGCATAGGTAATAGAGATGCATAGGTATAGATATAAAGGTCTATAGGTATAGAGCTACAGAATTTGCATCATGCTCAGGTACATACGTGTGTACCTGAGTCATAGATAATCATTATTTTCAAGTATTGCACCCCCGGTGTTGAATTAGCACAGCAGTAGAGAGAGTGACGACAGGTTAACACTCTTTTAGGCACATTGGAATGGAAGATTGGTCAGTCTTAGCAGGACGACTGTGTCCATCTCAACTAGTCGTTCAAGACAATCAAAGTCAAGCTGCCATCTGGAAATACTTGGACGTCATTCATTATCATGAGGTAATAAGGCAAAACAAAAAGAGTTAAGATAACACAATTATAACATTATCAATAGAGGCTTCTGCAACCCTCGTCTCTCTGAGGGATCCCAAACAATATGGCTCCAATCATACTGGTGTTTTCAGTGCATATCTCACATTAATCTGACAGCTGTTACGACCAGATGGGGGTCCCCACAAGATATTCATTAAGATAAGATACGATAAGATAAGATAAGATAAAATAAAGGGTGAAATGCAGAGACTTAATTTCCACGGGCCACCCTCCCTGCATGTGTGTGTGTTTGGCGGTCACCACTTCGGCATGCTGTGTTTGTGACCAGACAAGTTGTTCTTCTTCACATTAGAGACTAATCCCCAAAGCCAGCATTTCAGCGTTAACATAACATAACAACATAACAAGTTCCAACTTCCTTCACATGACATGTTCATAACAAATAATAATTTAGCAGACGCTTTCATCAAAGTGACCCGTAAAGCGATCTTAAACTATCAAAGCAGACAATCATCTATAGCTATATCTATGTCTATATCTATATATATATAAATATATCCTCACAGTGCCACCACACAGTGTGGCTGTGTGATATGAATCACTTGGACTTGTTCTTGAGGTCCTTGACACGGATCATCTGGGAGGCGTTGTGCAGTACCCAGAACAGCAGACAGAGGGAGACAAAGGCCTGGGGAGACAACCGAGAGACGCGTTAGGTTCCTGTGGGTTACGCCTGCTGCACAAGGCCAGCGGTGTGGTGTGTGTGTGTGTGTGTGTGTGTGTGTGTACACACTTGTGTGTACACTTATGTGTGAGGGCTACCGTCTGTGATAATTACCATGTAATATGATCACTTTCCTATTCAAACTTAATACTGAGAGAGCGAGAGAGAGAAAGAGAGGAGGAGAGGAGAGAGGCGGGACAGAGAGAGAGAGGGAGATAGAGAGGACAGAGAGAGAGAGAGGGAGATAGAGAGGGACAGAGAGAGAGGGAGATAGAGAGGGACAGACAGAGAGGGAGATAGATAGATGACTATGGTTGCACTAAGTGAGATATGCTAATGTTGTAGTACCGCTTAACTGAGCTTTATGATTTTTTTTAAGTTTCATGGCAACCAGTGGTCTCTATGGTAACATTGCTCTGGCAGGAGTGTTTATCAGAGGCAACCAAAAATATATCCTCCATTTTACCGCCGCCGCTTAAGTTTAAAGGAACCAAAGAAGAGAGCGTTCTGAATTATTTATAAAACAAATCAATGTTCTCTGCATGGGGGGGGGGCATTTTGGCATTTCAAGTATATAAATACATAAAAAACTATTAGAAACTATAGGTCCTTTATAGGATGTGACAACTCTAAATAAAGCAATATAGTTCCAATATATTTTATATTTCTTTAGTTTCCACCCCTGGTCACTCGCTACAATATTTGGAGCAAGAAAAAAAATTAAATTCTGCAGCTTTAATATTTTTGGCTCTTTCTTCTCTCATTATTCTTAGTCGTTGGTTACACTCACATATTTATTCCAGAACACCATGACTACCACTTCACCCGGTGTCTGGGACTTTATTTAGAAAATTCTATGGAAACCTTTATTTTTTTAGCAGTGAATATCTCTCGATCACGAGAGCCACAGTATTCTCCCATAGGACAAAAAAAGAAGATATATATATATATATATTATATAAATAGTACAATCAAATTATTATATAAAAGGTGTATCCATAATCTAGCCGGAGAAGCCTACATGCTCCTTAATGACCTGTATCTGAATTTACCGTAAATCACTTTGGATAAAATGTATCAGCTAAATGATTTAATGGTAAATAGTTAGTGCATTATACAGTGGTGGTGGCTTGCTACTGTTGAGGCAGCTCAATAATTACGCGTGCAACAGCTTTTGTATTATGGATCCCTAATTGAAAGAAAACAGATGACTCCCTAGGGTGCCAGCACGCCACCGTATGGCAGGGTGACACCGAAAGTAGTTATTTTCCTCTCCCTCCAAGGTTAAGGAGCAGGGTGAGAGTGAATCTCCCATGATGCACCTTGGCCGGGGTGAAGCGGTCACGGCTGGGGGGGGGGGGTGGGCAGGGGGTGAAGCAGTTACACACTTCACCCCCCGCCGAGCGTCCCGGGCTATAAACTGCATCCCACCTCCCGAGGACGGCCAAAAAAGCCCCCGACCCTCCCTTGTCCATCACAGAGGCCTGATGGGAAAAAAAACAACGTTTCCCCTCCTCTGGACGCCACAGCTGTGTTCCTCCGGGAGGAGGAGAGGGGTGAGACCAGGGAGGTAGAGGGAGAGAGGGGGGGGGAGAGAGAGAGAGAGAGAGAGAGAGAGAGAGAGAGAGAGAGAGAGAAAGAGAGAGAGAGAGAGAAGAGAGAGAGACACCGATCAAAGCACAGAACTAAAAATTCAGTTCTCCCGGCACATGTTGGCTCCAAACTACCTGGCCCGGGGTGAGGGTGCTGGGGGAGGGAGGGAGGGAGGGAGGGACGGAGGGAGGGACGGAGGGAGGAAGGGTGACCTCAGACCATGGAGGAAGTGAGAGTGTATGTAGGAACTGAACCAACCAAAAGAGGACGTGAAAATGGTGGCAGGACATTAGGCGGGCGAGCATTACCGCTCCACAACAACGTTTGATAACAACAGTTGTCTACGCTCTACGTTCTATTTCCACATTCAGGGAACTTCAAGTGGAAGATATCAAAAACACACCGATATGACTGTGCTCTTCGCTTGCTATAATCCAAAGTAGCAAAACTCATTTTGTGCTGCCCGTATTTGCTCTTCTTCGTCATTTTGAGTCTTTTTATTTTTCTATCGTAACAAAGTTGTTGTACTCCACAATTACAATTAGATAAAAATGACGGATGAGAATGTCCCTGTAAAAACTATTTGTATTTTTTTCTGACTATTATTGATTGATTTGACATTCGGCAAAGCAGACATCAAAAATATAAATACATATTTTAAAAAAGTATAGACTTTTAAGCAAGCAAACAAACACAGTTATATCAGTGAGTGTGTGAAGGTTTTCATCTTCCTACTGGATGTTGGATGAAACAATGGGCAGCTCATAGAGTAGAATTAAAGGCAGCTCTCGTTAAACGGCGAGAGGGGGAACAGGATCTGGGCCCAGTCCTCCTCGTGGCACCGCCCGGGGCAGCTGCAGGCCGACTACGACCTGGGGACCGGCTCCAAGTCCCAACTGTCACGACAGACCCGGGACCCGCGGCTGCAGCTCTGGGACCAGAACTTAAATCACGCTTAAGAATCCGCCTGAACCGCCAGATGATTCTCTTGAAGCTGAGCGCTAGCACCGATTGGTCCGTTTGCCGTTTCACCCCCGACCCCTCCTCTCTCTCTCTCTCTCTCGCTCTCGCTCTTGCCTCTCTCTTTTCCTCTCCATCTCTAACTCTCTTATCCTCTCCATCTCCCACTTTCTCTCAACTATTTTTTCCTCCCATCTCTCTCTGTCCCTCGCTCGCTCCTTCTCTCTCTCTTTCACCCTCTCCATCTTTCTCTCTCACTCTTGCCTCTCTCTTTTCCTCTCCATCTCTCTTATCCTCTCCATCTCCCACTTTCTCTCTATACTATTTTTTCCTTCCCATCTCTCTCTCTTTTCCTCTCCATCTCTTTCCTCTCTTCTCTCTCTCTTTCCCTTTCTCTCTCTCTCCTCTCTCTCTCTCTCTCTCTTCCCTCTCTCTCTCTCTCTCTCTTTCCCTTTCTCTCTCTCTGTCGGCCTCTCTCTCTCTTCCCCTGCCTCGCCCACTGTGTCGGCTGTGTTTAAAGCGGCCTGACTGGGAGACTCATATGGGACAGATTACATAGTGGAAGGAAGCAGGTTTGATCATCTACAAATAAGCATTACAAGCGACGCACGCCGCTCCACAAAGTAGGCATCTCAGCAGATCGTCTGGCACTCACTCTGTTTTGACTCGGGCAGAAGGTACTTGGTGAAGGAAAACCTAAAGGCCTGCGGTTTCAGCTGGACGTCTGCCTTAACCCTTTAGTCAGCCACAGTCTGTGTCCTACTCATTTGAGTTGGAAAACATTCAGACCAGTGAAGAACTAGGGAAGAACTCCTCGGAAGTCAGAGAGTAATATATATATATACTGTTTATATATACTGTATATATATTTATATATATATATATATTGTTTTGGTCCTCAATATTTGGTCCATTGTTTTGGTCAGGAAGACCTGAATAGATGCTCTGGTGAATATCTAGTTGACGACAAGAAGAACCTCGACGGTATTATCTGCCATGTTTATACACTCGCATGTTTAGACACATTTTAGAAAAATATTAATTTTCATTTTAGGAAAATGTAAAAAAAAAACATCTTGGAAAAGGGAAAATGTTGACAATGCTCATATTTTCGTCAATTTGTTGTGTCTGATACGGTCCGACAGACAAACAAACATGTCTGCTTCTTTCACACTTAACGTATGGAATCGCGACCGCTGCATATAAAATGGTGGCGCTACGTTTCCTCCCGCCGCCCGGCTCCCGCAGGCTGGCAGGGTCGGGGGGGCGAGGGGGGAGGCAGGGCTGGGGGGCTGGCGGGACAGCGTCCGCGGGGGGGCGTCCTCCACCAGCTGGCCCGCTGATTGAAATGAAAACACGTCTGAGAGGTTCTGCTGGCTTGTCAGGCCTGTGATGTATGGCCTTTCCAGGCTCCACCACCACCACCACCACCATATGAACACTGTACCCCCCCACCCAGACCCAGACCCAGACCCAGACCCGGCCTGGGGAAGGTCTCCCTTGGTGCGCTGGGCTGGACGACGCGGTGGCGGGGAAGGACGGGGATCTCTGAGCTCTGGGAATCTGTGTGAAGGCTGTGTGTTTGTTTGGGTTTGTTTGACTTATTCACAAAAGGCTCGGTGCCGAACGTGTTGAATGATCCTGTTTATTTTATGATTCCATTTATTTTATTGGGATTTTTTACTGATAGGGGAATTTGGCTCGTTGGAAAGAAAAAATTGAAACAGGATATATATCAAATGCTCAAGTTTTGCCTACAGTTTGTGTACAAATGGATAGCAACACTTAGCATGATAATGTGTATTGTAATAGCTTTTATATAAACACACATGCAGCACAGACAGGCACACACACACAGCTACACACACACACACACACCTGCAACGGTGTGCCATAGACAATAACACAAACATAGACATATATACATATGCACACATGTCCACACAACCCCCTCACCCCCCACGCACACACACAGAGCCCCTCCCCCCCAACCCCCCCCGCACTTCCTGTCTATACATTATGCGCAGGTCTACGCTCTGAGGTCCACAGGTTCTGCAGACTCAGGAAGGATACGCTGAGCTCCCTAATGTCCCCCCCGGGACCCCCGTCTACTGCCTGCACTGTAGTCCAGAGAACCCTGAGAAATATCCCTGTCACACTCCCACGCACACACACATGCACACACACACACATGCATGCAGACACACACACACACTCTCTCCCACACACACACACACACACACACACACACACACACACGCATGCACACACACACACACACACACACACACACACACACACACACACACACACACACACACACACACACACACACACACACACACACACACACACACACACACCACACACACACACACTACACACCACACACACACACACACACACACACACACACACACACACACACACACACACACACACACACACACAGCCAAGCATGACTTATGAGGACCGGTGGTAACGAGACAGTGAGAGTGTATCAAAACACAATGAACAGAATTATACGGCCAGTTGAAAAATAGTAACGTTTAAGAGTGGCCCAGCCAGGCGTCGGTGTGACTGGAGACCCTGCAGTCCAGGGATGAGGGGCTGCAGGTTGTGTGTGTGTGTGGGGGGGGAAGGTCAACACCAAACCAAACACGCATTTTTTACGGCCCCCACGTTTTTTTTGTCTTCTTAAATCACGGAAACTCACTCGCCGTGTTTTATTCCCTCCCTCTCCCACCCTGCTCTTTTCCTCTTTTCTGCGTCTCCTGGTCTGAATTTGCCGCGGCCCCCTGAGTGCTTGGCACCAGACTCGGCCTCCGTCAGGAGAAGCCAACCCTTCACTCACATCCACCCTGGGTCCCTGGGTGGCCCCCGCTCGCTGAAGAGTGTGCTAGATGACGGAAATTTGGAGGACTGGCTCGCAGGCATTAGTCCAGACCCCCCTCCTATCCCCCCTTGCAGATCTCCCCCCCCCCCCCCCCCCCTGTTGTATAACGGGTGGCGGGACGTGGAGGGAGGCAGAGTGCTGCCTGTCTCCATCTTCTGAGAAAAAACGCTCCGTCAGACTCTTCAAAGGAGTGGAGGGGCGGGATAGATGGGCCCCCTGGTGCCCCCCCCCCACCCCCGAGACACATATCGTTTCACCGCCTCCTCCTCCTCTCCATTCGCTGACAGACAGAAGATAGGCCCTACATACCAAGCCCCCAACCCCCACAAAGCAGAGATGCAGTGGGTCCTGACAAGACGTTTTAGCGGGTGGCCATTTATTGTGTTTGGTCTCCTCTATAGATAAACATTAGAGTTCATTCAGTATCGCACCCTTTTTTTTTTATTTCAAATGAGAATAGGAACATTAAAGTGCATTCCAATGGTTTCATTATCACATTTCTAAGCCTACTTACTATTTAGAAAAAATCATTTGTATTTCTGAGAACCTTTTCCACCCAAGGAGCCTGGCTAAATACCTCAGATGTAGACCAGTATGTGAGTGCCTGGCTCTACACTTCGTCCACTTCCACCTCAGCACAGAAACACGTGCAGCACAGTTAGCAAAAAGTGGATTGTTTTACAGGGACTTGGACTTGTAACTCTGTAAATTGAAGAGAGAGAGAGAGAGAGCCAGAGCCAGAGCCAGAGCAGGAGAGAGAGACAGAGAGTGAGCGAGAGCAAGAGAGAGAGAGAGAGAGAGAGAGAGAGAGAGAGAGAGAGAGAGAGAGAGAGAGAGAGAGAGAGAGAGAGAAAAGAGAGGGGGGGAGAAACAGAGCGAGAGAAGAGAGGGAGGGAGGGGAGAGAGAGAGAGAGAGCGAGAAAAGAGAGGGGGGGCGAAACAGAGAGAGAGAAGAGAGAGAGGGAGAGAGAGGGAGAGAGAGGGAGAGAGAGGGAGAAAAGAAAGGGAGAGAGAGAGAGGGAGAAAGAATGATAGACAGGAATGAGGAAAGATGAATAAGAACACAAGCTGATATTTGAGTAGCAGGGCTGATGCAGTGCTAGCTAACTCAAATCGATCATGGTGAGGTTTCACTGCTTCTCTCTCGCCGTGGCCGAGTCGTCTGCGCTGTCGTCTGTTCGCTAGCTGCCCTGCTGCGACGCGCGGCCGTGGAAGCTCGTGTCCGTTTCCCCGGCCGCTACACACACACACGTTACAACTATTTAACCACGACAACACATCGTTGCCTGGGGGCCGCATGATAAATCACACAACTACTGTGTGCTGTCTTAGGGAGGATGAATTAACAGCACGGCGCGCAACACAATCCCTCTCCCTTTTGGGGAAAAAGAAGGAAAAATACAAATTGGACTGACGACGAAACCATGCATGAACCAAGATCACGCGCGGGCCAAGGGCAGACAGACCACCGATCGGCGGTGTTTCCATAACGCGACCTGGCACGCCGCTTGACAACATAAACCAGGCGTTTAGCCTCTGACGAGCCCAATCCCCCGATCGCAGAGTGATAATATTTCACGGCGTGGACTCGAGCACCCGGTTGTTTTCGCTCTAAAAAATAACGCAGCCCAACACGCAGAGGCTCCGCCGGAATGACCCCGGCCTTGAGGAAAGTTCATTTTGTTGCGTTTCATATTTTTTTCTTCTTCTTCTTCTCCGTAGCCTTTCACTTTCCACTGCCGTGCGCTGAGAGACGCGCGATTATGATGTCATAATCACAGCGTTTCCACGGCAATCGCTCTTTCATGGCCGACGACGCTGGAGCGCCTGAGCCTCAGCACCGAGTCCCTGAGCGGATGCCCACATTCCAGAGGTCGGAAAACCAAATAAAATGTACAACAAAAAAAAACTAAAAAAGGAAAAAGGGAAAATGTGAAATGAAAAGTGTCGGCAGCGCTCTCAGAGCACCAGAGACGGAGAGCGTCTATACCGTCACCTCTCAGATAACCTTTGACCTTAGAGTCGACAGCAGGGTTATCTGGTGCCTTGTTAGCGGATGGGCGGGGGGGGGGGGGGGGTGGAGGCGTGGGGAGGTGGGCTGGAGGTTGCACTGTCTGTGGAGGAGCTGTAGGTGGAGCTGTCTCGGGGGGCGCGCTGTGCTAATATTGTTCTGACCCCGTTCCTGGGCCTATGGAGTATTTATCTTTCCCCTTAAATGGCGGGCCAGCAAAAATATCATCTGTACAAATGTTCAAACATTGTTAGGGGAGAACGCATGCAAACGTAATAGGGGTTGAAAATAAAAACATCTTCTTTATGTCATTGGGGCTATTGGGGTGATTTAGTGTGGCTTCTCCAGTTTCATGGGTAACTTGTGTTTGATGCGTGGACAAATGCTTTTCTCTCTGTTTGTCTTTTGAGTCTGACTGTGTGTGTGTGTGTGTATACGAGAGTGCAGTGGCTGACAAATGGGCTCAAAAACGTGAATGAGCCAGTCAATCTGGTTTAGTAAGTGTCACATGAAGCACGGATTCAAGCTGAGAGCAGCTCAACGCTAGCCTCCTAGCTAACGCTCTCTCTCTCTCTTCTTTCTGTCTCCCTACAGCAGAGACAGGTGTACCTTTATGAGGTTACCTCTTAAATTCACACTATCACCCACCCCTGCTGGAGAAAGGGTGGAGGAGGGGTATATGTGTAATGTGTAAGGGAGTAGAAATGTAATTACTGTGGGAGTCATCGCACAGGAGTTTCACAGGCACCCAGTGTGGCAATAAGGCTGTATGTTATATAATCACCCCCCCCCCATGCTGACTATACAGACCTGTGTGTGTGTTTGTGTGCGCGTGAGTATGTGTGCGTGCACGCGCATATGTATATGTGTGTGCTTGTGTGTGTGTTTGTGTGTTTGTGTGCGTACGTGCGGGTGTATGTGCGTGCGTGCATGTGTGTTCGCGTGTGTGTGTGCATGTGTGTGATGTGTACATGAATGTGCGCATGTGTGTGTGTGTGTGTGAGCGTGCGTGCATGTGCGTGTATGTGTGTGTGTTCGCGTGTGTGTGCGCGTGTGTGTGTGTGCACACAGTGACACACAAACCATTCAGACGGAAACACCGGCAGGGTAATAGTGTTTATATCTATACACACACGAGTGTGTGTGATGCGTGAGTCTGTGCATATTTACTCTGGAGCTGGTGTGTAATATATCAACTGAATATCCTCGACATCCTATGAGACGTGATACTACTTGATATTATGTTGGCGGAGGGCTGGTAGAAACGTAATAAGGCTTCAGTGTCTTCCAAACTTCATTACAGCACAGTCCCTTACAAGAGTGACTGATGATACAAGGGTCTCAACGCCACACACATTAGCATATGACACACACTCAACACAGGCCCAACAGACTCATTACAATGCATGTGCTGGAATGTCTCTCCATTCACATGCATATGTAAACCGCTTACACACACACACACACACACACACACACACAAAAGGCAACACACATAAAAGCCTCCAGAACCATAAACAAACCATAAATGCCACACCCATGCGCTGTTCAAGTGGTTTCTCACGCAAAGATAAACACACACACACAAACACAGACAGACACTCTCACACACACACACACACACATACACACACACACACACACTCACAGACAGATACATACACTCACAGACAGACAGACACACACACACATTCACAGACAGACACACACACACACACACACACACACCACATGCACACATGACCCACACACACACAGACCGTATGTCGTCATTGTGCCAGCATGGCCTCCATGTGTCCCCACAGACGCGGGGCGTGGGTGTGTGTAGGTTGAGGGTGGAGGTGTGGGTGTGGGTGTGTGTGGTGTGGGCAGCTTGAGGGTGGGGGTCTGGGTGTGTGTGGTGTGGGCAGCTTGAGGGTGGGGGTCTGGGTGTGGGTGTGTGTGGTGAGTGCAGGTTGAGGGTGGGGGTCTGGGTGTGGGTGTGTGTGGTGTGGGCAGGTTGAGGGTGGGGGTGTGGGTGGGTAGGCAGGGGCGGCTGGGCTCGGCGGGGTGCTGGGGTGGGGAGGTCAGTCCTGGAGCTTTACGAGGGAGCTGTGCGGAGCCCCTGGGAGGAGAGCTGTGAGCTTTAAGGGTGTAGTATATCACGCCGCTGGCTTTTAAGCACCGCAAACCACCCCACTCCGTTCCTACAGCGCTCTGTCTTTTCTTTCTTTCTTTCTTTTGCTTTTTCATTCCACATGCCCACCCCTCGTTCTTTCTGCCGCGACGGCACACACAGACCGCCGCCTGAACACAATTAAATGTGAATTTCCCTTCACTTTATTTCGAATGGCTGTTAATTGACTGGCGTGACTTCAAAACACGTCCCCCCAGCAACAAAGAGCCTGCCGGTCACCTCACACGTCAGAATCATATATCATTAATGTACCTTCAAGTCCACTTGTATTTTTTTTTTATCCCAATCGTGCTTTTTTTTCTTCTTTTCTTCTCTTTGCTATTGAGAGGAACCGGCGGCACCACCAACACATCAGGGAAAGTCACATCAAAAAAGGTTTTTCGTTTGCTCCAACACCTGTGAGCAAGATGTCTGCCGAGTTTGGGGGGGGCGGGGGGGGGGGGGGCGCACCGTTTCTGTGACCGGGAAGAAATGGGAGCTAATGAATCATTTGAGGATAACAAGTGCGTTTGCACAGCGTGACGCTAATCAGCTAAACACCTTCACGTGCAAAGAGTACTTTGTGGGGGGAAAAGGAAATATCGAGACGTTTCTCTCGCCGCAGGTTGACGAGGGAATTCAACGGATTTCAGGCGCGAGCCAAAAAATTAACGACGCAAAAATACAAATGTGATTTCACTTCCTCTCACTCGAAATGAGATAGAAAATTAGGCGGTAGAGAGGAGGCAGAGGGAAAAAAAACCTGACGTCTACGTTTCCCTTTCCTTTCTTTTCTTTTTTTTGTATTTCTTTCTTTTTTTTCAGTTGGAACACCTGAACAGAGCAGATGGAGGGGGGGGGGGGGAATAAAAGCTGTGACTCTGCGCTCACGTGCAAATCTCATCAGCAAACGCTAGTTAGCAGGTAGACGGAGACTAATTGGTTCCAGGACTGTTACTCACTCTGGTTCACAGTGGCAGGGAAATGTGTAAGGTTCCTTGCGGCCCAACCCCACTCACTACCCGGTGTTCCTTTGTGCCGTCAGTGTTATGTGTGTCACCTGTGTTAATTAGTCCTTCTGTGTTCCATGTATACAGTTTGTATAAAGTTCCTTTGTTCCAGTTCGTTGTTAGCATTAGGGTTGTTTGTCTCCTGTGTTTTCATCAAACAAAGCTTCCTTTATAACCTACCCCTGAGGCTGATGTCTGCTTTTGCTCCCTGGACCAGAGCCATGACAGAAGGAACCGACCGGCCAACAAAGTTAACTCAGCAGAGGTATCCACGTTCCTGGCAGCCCACCTTTAAGCGCAGGAGCACCTCATTGGCTGAAGCCTGGAGAGGATACAGGGTATAGCTACCTGACCTGCCTAGCCTGTTTCTGTTCTTGACCTTCCTAGCCCAGTCCCTGTTCCTGACCTGCCTCGTCCCGTTTATGTTCCTGACCTGCCTAACCCTGTTCCTGACCTGCCTAGCCCTGTTCCTGTCCCTGTTCCTGACCTGCCTAGCCCTGTTCCAGACCCACCTAGCCCTGTTCCTGTGTCTGTCTAGCCCTGAGCCTGGCGCAGCAGAGCCTCCATCACAGCCTGGAGAAACAACAGGAGACGGTTAATAAGGGGGTACAGTCAGGATCCTGCCCCAGCCCCACTCGCTACCTGATTTCTGCATTTGGGTTCACCTCCCTGCACCAGCCGTGACAACATGGGGGAGGGGAGGGGGAGGTTGGGGGAGGGAGGGATGAAAAGACAGACAGAGTGGGCAAGTAAAAAGAGAGAGAGAGAAAGAAAGCGGGAGTGTGAGGGGGGATAGGGAGAGAGAGACAGAAGTAAAGAGAGGAGAGGGAGCGATTGAGAGAGAAAGTGAGAGAGACGAGAGAGAGAGAGAGAGAGAGAGAGAGAGCCGAGAGAGAGAGAGAGAGAGAGGAGGGCACATAATGAGAGATCATATGCGATTACAACGAGCCGTCAAGTGCCAAGAAAACACGCCAATTTTATGGTCAATTGGGCTTCGCATCTGGACTCATAGATCACACACGGTGGGTCTACTGGCACACACACACACACGCGCACACACACACCCACACCCCCCACACCACACACACACACACACACACACAGACGCAGACACACACACACACACACACACACACACACACATGCAGACACACGCTCAGACACAGACACACAAACACACACAAAAACACATAAACACACACATACAAGCTCTAATACACATCGCCATGAAGAGTAGACGGAAACACACACGGATGTATATACAGGCACACACACACACATGTGTTGCATGCACACAAAATGACAAATGAACAGGGATTTCTTTAACCCTCAGAATATTAACAGCAGTATTAACTAAATGTGGTTTTATGGAGTGGGAAAGTGGCCTATTTGGGGTTGTAGGTTATTTACAATAGCAAGCGGTTGTATTAGTAGTTGTAAAATAGACCTCCCATTTAGTTTGCTCATAGCTTCCCCTGAAAATACAGCTTTTCCACACCCAACACCAATTTTCAATCCTCAAAAAACCTTTATCTATCTTAATCTCACGGTAAAGTGATAATTTTTTTTATTATCTTAATTTTATATACTTAAAAAACTAGACTTACAATACGTTTGTCCAAAGAGAGTGAAACAACAACATATCGCTGACAGTACAGTGAGATTAGACTAGAACAGGTTTCAAGCACTTCATGATTGCTAGGTTAACTACCGTAATGAACTAGTGTGGTGTGAACCACGGACATACTGTATATTTGCTGCTGCGAGGTGCAAGCCCCCCAGAGTGCTGTTACCTGCGTGGGCACGGCCAGGGAGGGCAGGAGAGGCTCCATGTAGCCGGACCGCTGCATCGCCAGGATCACGCCGCAGCGCAGCATCTCCAAAATGGCCGCCGACGGCCTTAACGCAAAACACGACACGGCGAATAGTCAGAAACGACACATAAATAAGGACAATAAAGGACATTTATTTTGGATAACTTTTCAACAATGCTATATAAATTGTAATGTAATAGCGTGTGTTGTGAATACTAATTTGAGAATGAAATACAATGAATTCAACCAATGAGCCGCATTACCTGCGGTCTATGATGAAGCCCAGGGAGGTGAAGCTAAGCAGCATGTAGCCGATCATGGCCAGGACGGTGAGCTGGTGGAGCATCTGAAAGAGAGAGACATGTTCACGTCCCGACAGAGGAGGAACCAGAGGTTTCGTCGGGAGAGGAGGAAAGAAAAACAAGAGAGAAAATACAGCGCGCCATAAACTCAACCTTAAATCAATGAAACGGCTGGTTAAGTTACGATCATAGGAGAAGGTACCGGAAAGGAAGTCACAGACCACAGCTCTGCTGTTTGCTGGACCACAAGCCAAGCTAAACACATCTGACCTTCGCCTTAAGGGCTTCTTGGCATCGGCCCTCCTCTACCTCTGGCTGCGAGAGAGAGGCCATGCCTGGTTTACACACACACACACACACACACACACACACACACACACACACACACACACACACACACACACACACACACACACACACACACACACACACACACACACACACACACACACACACACTCATTATCTCAGATGGCTCCTGACAGGAGGACTCCACCACAGCACAGGGGCCCCTGGTGTCCGGGCCTCCGATGGACTCGAATGCAGAGCAGAGTCAAGACAACAAGGCGTGAGAGAGAGAGAGTGCTTCCAGTGCACAGCAACACACAGCCATAGCGGCCATGTCTTCTTCATTAAAGGGTGTTTTTCAACCTGGACCCTATTTTCCCCATCGTGTCGGGTCTAAGTGACTAATGCAGACAACCGTTTGGTAAATTGGTCCAACATTGAGCGAAAGCGCTTTAGTCCTCAGCCACGAAACGTCTGCAGTGTAACCCTTTGGGGCAATAGCTCCCCGCCCATGTAGCTCCTCTAAAAGGGTTTATTTGGCCACTGAGAGTCTCAGATTATTATTCTAAGTGTCTGACAACATTATGGATAGGATACCTCCCTCGATTCGGTCTGCTTGCTATTGTCTCTAACTAAGTCTCACACACACACACACACACGCACACACACACGCACACACACACACACACACACACGCAGTATACTTTTGTATTAAATAGATTAATATTGCTGCTGGTAAAGAGCTGAGCGATACGGTAAAAATTATGTAAGCCAGGGTATCTCTGCAGGACAAAATGTAGATATCAGTGTTTGAAATGAAAATACACGTTTTACCCGAACCAAACAATGTCAGCTCCTGCGATTTGGATATTGCACTTGGCCACATTGCAATTTTGATGATATTTCATTGTAGATTCAATGTTCACCCCTATGCTAGTATCATACATCATACTTTCTTGTACACATACCTGAATGCACACACATAGCCACACACACACACACACACACACACACACACACACACACACACACACACACACACACACACACACACACACACACACACACACACACATACAAACAGCTTATGCACCCAGGACGTGGCTTGTGGTCTAGACCCAGGGCTAAAGCCAGTTGAGTGTGTGTGTGTGTGTGTGTGTGTGTGTGTGTGTGTGTGTGTGTGTGTGGTTGGGGGGTTGAGGGGGTTGAGGGGGGGTTCTCGTCTCCCGGGGACGCCGGTGGTCTCTCATCTCCTCTGACACTCAATATATACAGCAACACACCCCGTCTCCAGCTCAGGCAGCGACCCGGCCAGAGCCAGAGCCCCTCTGGCCAGCCTAGCATCAAGCCGTCAACAGGACGCAATAAAACAGCACCGCTTTGACGTGACCCAGGAGGACTCACGCTGTATGAGGGGAGAGGGGGAGGGGAGGGAGGTGGCAGCAGAGGGGGAAGGGGGGAGGGGGGGGGTAGAGAGAGGAGGGAGAGAGGGGGGAGGGGAGAGGAAGCGTAGAGGAGAGGAGAGCAGAGGAGAGAGAAGGGAAGGAAGGAGAGAGAGGAGAAGGAAGGAAGGGAGAGGGAGGAGGAGGAGGATGGGGGATGGAGGGTAGAGAGAGGAGGAGGGAGGGACAGAGGCAAGGGGGTGGAGGGGGTAGAGAGAGGGGAGGGAAGAGGAGAGGAGAGGAGAGGAGAGGAGAGGAGAGGAGAGGAGAGGAGAGGAGGAGAGAGAGGAGAGGAGGGAGAGGAGGGAGGAGTACTGAGTGGAGGGTGGACGGGACGGAAGAGGAGAGGAGGAGGGGAGAGAAGGAAAGATTGGGAGAAGGAGGAGGAGGAGTGAAGGGAGGGAGGGTGGTGGGGAGGGGGTGCAGGGCCCTGGTTCCAGGGTGAATCACACCGAGGGAATCTTGGGTCAGCTCCATCCAGCTGACTCAAGGGGTTTCTCTAGCGCAGGGGGGCGGGGGGCAGGGGGCTGGGGGGTGGGGGGTGGGGGTGTTTGACGTCACCCCCCAGCCCATCACCCGTTATTGGAGTGGACAGATCCACAGTCAGTGTGTTGCAACGGGGGTCAGGGGCTATGGAGACAGTTATTTTTAGTGGGGCGGCATAATGGGCGGAGAAATATTCCGGCATGCAGGGTCATGTGAACTTATCTGGTTCTGTGGTTATATATATGGTTCATCTCCGATAAAACACACCCCTCCCCACCCCTCCGACCAGTGGAGTAACTCGATTTTTTAAAGTAGATTTTTCCCCAGATCTTTCTTTAAATTGCAGCTTTTTATTGCTTGTTGCTTATTTTTTATATATTGTTTATATACCGTATATATATATTTATTTATTTTCTGAAATGTTGTCTTTTTTATGTATTAAAGTATTAAAGTTAATACTCTGTTTAGTGTTCAATGTCAGGCACCAATTGCACAAAAAGAACATTCCTTGTTTGCAAAAACAAAGGCAATGATTTCTGATTCTGATAAAAAATGTACCTCCATTTTTCCTTGCGACACTAGAAGGCAGTAGAACCAAATAGGAACAGTGTTGTGTTTTTATTTCAGTGTGCTAATATATACTGCATATAATTATATATAAACATAGTTTATATATAGTATGAGTGTGAGAGTGTGAGCACGTTCTTTTCACACGGCTGCGTATCATATTGCAATCATAACATCGGCAGGTAGACGTGAAACCCTACAGCTGCCGTGGAAAGCGGTAACCTGAACAGTAGACCGACTGTAGAGCCGACGGCTCTCGCCATTTTATTAATTGCTCTGGATAATGGGAAAATGGTCGCGTTTGTGCCTCGCCGGCTACTATTATCGCGATCAATAACGCGCTGGTGATGAAAGGCGGGGGTGTGTTACGGCGTACCTCATCTGCAGCACAGACCACACGCTATGGCGCAAACTCATCGGACCGACCGTGAGACTTTCTGGGGGCGAGAACATTCAAATGTTATTTTACATGATGAACTGGAGCCAAATAAAATGAATTGGATTTTAATGAATTGTTTGAATAACCTTTTCATCTCACTTCTGCTTCTGCTCTTGTTCTTTCCCCAAATGTTTCCCAAATGTCGGGGAAAGTAGCGAGATCCCTGACTTCCGTTCCTGAACGCCACATCAATGGCATCGAGCAAAAAGATATACCTGACGTTCTTTAACCGTTGTTATAAATATGACATTCTTAGACATTGTTTTTATTACTTCGACAACCTCTTTAGTCATCTGCACTATATAGTATCCTATACGATACTGCACTATATAATGTATTTTTACCAACGGTGGAGGGAAGGCACAGAGCTCTTAACTAGGTACTGGCAGTGTGGCCAAACCTATAATAAAGCGCGCGCACACGTCTGTTGACGACAACGCCGATGATCTAATTGAAGAGTATGGCTACGGTGGCGCTCGTCCCGCGTTTGAAATAGCCTCCGCTACGTCCGCGTCCAAATTAGCACAAAGCCCATAAATTGTCCCGCAACCGTATCATCAATTGTCAGGGCGCGTAAGTGGCTAGCAAACATGTGGGTATAAATACACGGCAGTGACATGATTTATTGTCTCGCTCCGGCGCTCACTTTGTTATTTTCCCTCCGAGTTTCCCTCCTGATTGCCGCCGCGTCGTCCTGAAGGCTATTTGAGTTGGGAGACGCTGGGCTGGACAATTAGTGCGTTTGTGTTCACTAGCGTGGACCACCAGCTGATGCTGATGTTTCCCCCGCCAAGACGTAAAAGGAGGAGGATGAGGAGGAGGAGGAGGAGGTGGGAGCCCCCCCCCACTCCCCACCAAAACCTCCACCTCCACTGGGACCCTGTGTGTGTGTGTGTGTGTGTGTGTGTCTGTGTGTGTGTGTGTGGAGGGGGGAGGCCATGGTGAGAGAGAGAGAGAGAGAGAGAGAGAGAGAGAGAGAGAGAGGGGAGGACGTATTATTGAAGACGCACCACTGAGGACGACGGAGGGAGGGACGAAAAGTGTGATGACACAGGAAAGAGAGGCGGCCATTTTGGACCTGGAAGGGGGTTTGGAGGGTCTTGGTCTGGGCTGCAGGGCGGGGTGTGGGCCTTTTCTTTTTTCCTTTTTGTTGGCTAACCAAAACTATGCCCAAGAGAGGGAGAGGGATGCCAAAGATAACAACAAGGAGGAGGAGGAGGAGGCGAAGGAGACCTGCCGTTTTATTCTTCTTCTTTCTCTTCTTCTTCTTCTTCTTTTTTTGTGGGGGAGAAAAGAGGGGGATGTGTAGGGGGTGAGGCGGGGGGCTCTGTTGGCCGGACGAGTGGAAAATCACAGACTGGTTGTTGTGGAGAGGAATGGCGATCACTCATCCTGTCGTGGTTTGTAGACAAGCGTTAGACTCACTGGGGATCTGCCTCAACAAACTGAAGCCATGGTTTGGTGAATCAACCAGGGAAAATAAATATGTGCACATGTTTCACATGCCGACGCTAGTAAACACAGAGAGAGAAGAGGACCAGGGGCCGTTTCCACACACACCAGAGCCCTGCAGTATTGGCTGTGTACTAACACGCAAAGTGGAAAAGACAATGAGGAAATACCCTTGGGCAAGGCACACCCTGAATCGCCAATGGAGCGGAACAGCTCTGAGAACTGCCTTACGTTGCTCTTGTTTGAATGTGTATGAACGTATAAAAGTTAAAGTAGTATGCATAAAATACAGAATAAATACAAATGGCAAAACATTTAAAAGAACTGCGTTGAGTAAGTGCAAATAAAAAACTAGAAGATAATACATCAGAGCTTTTTGAAAGGGTATGGAATAAAATGATTGTTTTTCCTCCAAAAAAAAAAAAGTGATTGAATCATTTAAAAAATGGTTCCAAGATGATTGTTTGGTTTATCTCTGTGTGAGTCTGAAGTTTGGTTCTTGATTCTAACGAGGCTTGTGAGCCAATAGTATAACAGCGTTGGCATCTGTGTCATTGGCCATCAGGAGCCTTAGTAGGTTCCAGTCGGTGCAGAAAAAACAGAAAAAGTGCAGAGTTTGACAGTTAGCGCCTGGCTTCACTCAGGTACCAACCCTAAATGCTCAGCGACAAAGTAACCTGAATCTATAACCAATGCATAGCTACATGTTGCTACAATAAGTCATTGCTCAACCACAGCAGATTGTCTGAGACTCACTCCACTCGACCATGAAATATGCAGGTTGTGCAACAAACTGGCAACCACTGGAATGGAATGGAAGGGGGGAGGGGAGAGCGATATCTAGTGGCTGAATGTCATCAATGTTATCCATTGCACCTTTACATTTTAGGAAGCTCTTCTTAAGTAATTCTTTCCTGTCGTCCCAGAGGGAGGATGCCTACCATTTTGACTTTGAAGTACAGGCCCAGGACCAGCAGGAAGTGGACCAGCAGGTAGACGCGTGTCGCCAGTGACAGCTTAGGATCAAGAGGCAACTCTTTACCAGTCACCTGTTCACACACACACACACACACACACACACACACACAACACATATTAAACATGCAAACAACACATAGCATAACATACATAGCATACACACAAGGCCAACATGTTACGTAAACGCACACAAGCACGCACACTCACACACACACGCACGCACGCACGCATTAATTCATCTATTAAGTAAGTAAGGTTTTGGTGTTTTTCTTTAAAAAAAAAATAAATAAGAAAAAAACTAAAACATGTGTCATTGGGTTTCTAAATTCTTACAAGGGAATTATTTTGACAGGTCAGTTAGTTCCCTAGTAACAAATGTACCTCCTCCTCCTCCTCCTCCTCCTCCTCCTCCTCCTCTGGACCCAGCCTAGACACTGTCTCTGCTCTGTCTCCACCTCCTGATGTCTCTAAATACTTTTAAATGAACTTCTTCAGGGGAGTGGACACCCCACCCCCACCCCCGCCCGCAAATAAACAGAGCAGCGCTGGCGGTTGCCGCGGCGACGGAGGCCGAAGCCATGCGTTGCTCCGGGTGCCTCCTCCCCACCGGGGGCTCAACACATCGATCTCAGATATACGCCGTGCACGGCCCAAATGAAAGTCAGAGGACTATGGGAAAGAGAGCAAAAAATACAAATAAATACTCTTCCAAAGGCGGGGGGGGGAGGGGTGAAAGTGTGTCTCAACTCTGGCCAAATAAAAAAAAACAACATATAAATGATGATGATGTTAATAATGTGTGAAATCATATTAGGGAGGTGGGAGGGGGGGAGGAAAAAAACAATCCCTTTATTTTACGGAGCGTGAAGAAACGCGGCAGTTCTCTTTTTTGGGGGGTGGGGGGGAGTGAGAGCGAGGTGGAGGTTGTGGAAGAGGGAGGTGGTGGTGGTCCTTTCTGGAGCTCAGTGGGGGTGGTGGTGGTGGAGGAGATGGGGGGGGAGGGGGAGAGAGACCTGGTGCTGCTGGCTCACCTACAGCACCGGGGGCCTCTGCTTCGTCTCAAACTGTTCTGACACATTCTCTGCTGGACCTCTCTCTCTCTCTCTCTCTCTCTCTCTCTCTCTCTCTCTCTCCTCTCTCTCTCTTGTATGCGGCTCGACAATGGAAATCTTTTAAGATATTTCTGTCACATTCCAGCTCTGTCTGCATGGTCAGAAACAGCCTGCTGGGGTTTCAGGGGTCGGCGCTATTAAAAAAAAGCCTTTTTTCTTTCTTTCCTTTCTTCCTTAATGTTCCGTTTTAAGTGTGAAGTAAAAAGGTGACTTCACTGTTTGCCCCCATCAGCGTTTATTTCAAAGCTAACCACTGGGCCACCCGATTGTAGTCCACATTTCACCCCTCTCTCACACACACACACGCGCACAGACACACATACACGCACACACACGCATGCAGTCACACATGCCCAGACACACATGCCCAGACACACACATGCACACACACACACACACACACATTCACACACACACATACACACATATAATCGCATGCACGTTTGATCCCTCAGTCTATGTTTTAAGGAGTGAAAATTAGGTCACTCTGTTCCCTCTACAAAGGCTAGTTGTACTTATTTGTTGTGGCATTTCCTTGTCAAACTTGTAGAATGTATGTACGTGTGTGTATGTGTGTGTGTGTGTGTGTGTCTCTGTGTGTTTTATGTCTGCTCTGTGCTTTAAAATGTGTCAATGACTAATATGAAACAAATTGTGCTCTCTCTCTGTCTATGTGTATGTGTGTTTGTACTGTATGTGTGTGTGTGTGTGTGTCGATGTGGAGCGGATGCTACGCTAAAGGTAAAAGAACACACATCAACCCAGTGAAACAGTGAAGAACTTGCGCACAACGCTAAATGCTACTTGCATGAGGAACTTCACTGTGATCGCCCAGCCGCGCTTTGCCAGGTTTCCAGCTCGGTCCGTTGGAAAACGTCCACAGCTTTGCACTAAATGTATCGTAGTGGCTGGCCTTCCTCCACAAATACCGATAGTAGTGGAACTGTCGGCAGAGGAGGGGTAGAGGAAAGAAAGAAGTGTCCATGAGTTGCGATACTTGTGTGAAACAAATCAAAGGCAAATCACTTAACCACTTCGACACCAGAGGACAGAGTGGTCACCTTTGGTGCGTCGATCAGCACCAAGAAACACTTTTCTGGCTCACAGGTAGATGCCGCTCTGATCACGCATGGCGACACAGTGCTAACCAATAATATTCTTCTCCTTCTTCTCCGCTGACCGGTGGGTGTTTTTTTATTTTAATGGGAGAGTCATCATATAACGGGTACATTCACATCACGACCATCACCATCATCATCATCATCATCACGCTGCGTTTAGATCACATGAGGCGGGGCAGACGCCTTTTTCTCCAAAGCGAATTCGGGCATGTGAGGCCGAGGAAAATCAACACAGTGACGTGTGTGTGTGTGTGTGGTTGTCTGGTGGTAGCTGATGCCTACCATTAATAATAATGAAACTAGAGAACATTTAGGTGGTGTGTGTGTGTGTGTGTGTGTGTGTGTGTGTGTGTGTGTGTGTGTGTGACCTACGGTATCTTAATGTGCAGAACAAATAGAACATGGAGCGTTTACACCACTTACTTGCTGGAACAAATAAGTCTGACAAGGAAACACGTACAAAAAAAATGGAGAAGTGAGGATGAGGAAGGATCAATTGTCCGATGTGGCTAACGGCTAACAGCTAACGGCTAACGTTGAGGAGCGACGCGCACGACAAGGAACACAGGAAGTAGAAGGTGAGGGAGGAGGAGCCGTACCTGGACGTAGAGGATCTCAAACGTCTTGATGGGAAAGACCAGGCCGTACACCACCTTGTCCTTCTCAGGGGCGAACGTACCTGAGGAGACAGAGAGAGAGAGAGAGAGAGAGAAAGAGAGAGAGACAGAGAGAGAGAGAGAAAGAGAGTGAGAGAGTCCATTACTCATAACCATAGACATACTGTACATGAATAGTCAATTCAATTTGGGCGAAAGAAATATTCACAGTATTAATTCATTAACCTAAGCTGATGCATAAAATGTGATATGACACAATAGTTCTCTTATTTGATATTTCTCCAACTCATCTCATGACTAAATAGTAATTATACACATACAGTATATGCCCTTTGATGAAGGCTTTTGAAACACAGTGACACATTTCACATTCACATTTAGGGAATTTGGCAGACGATTTCATCCAAAGGGACATGGAATAAGTACATTTGTCGAAAATATGTGTATGAGTATATTGCTAATCACAAACGGGAATCGAAGCCCTAAGCGCGTCAGGGTTAATGTCGGTCAGCTCCTTACCAAACAGCCGGTCCCAGATGATCAGAACTCCTCCGTAGTTCTTGTCGATGCAGTACAGGTTCCGTCCTGTCAACACACGCATGCGTCTGGTATGTTCAAAAGTACACAGGTTGAGACACTGTGCAGGTCAGCTGAAGCCTGGACAGCTCACATGAATAGCTTTTTATATTTAAAAGCAATATTGAGACATTTTAGTATTTTTGCCATTTAGCAGAGACTGTGTGTCCAAGCAAAACAAGAAGCCGGTATCATTTGAAAAAACCTTAAATAGAATAATTTGACATCAATCGTTAAAAAGTGTAATGTTGTAAATAAGCCCTCCTGAACTTGTTTTGGTAACTTGTCTTACGTATCTAACCTTTAACTTTGACTAACGGCAGCTCAAAGAAAGATAGTATAGATACTGAAGATACTAAGTCCAACATGTTAAAGATACTAGGTGATGAAGACTTGTATCTGTCTGATTAGACAGGGGTGCTGGCGTTACCATGGTGAACTCTGTGGTGACTGGGGGTGTTGAGGATCCATTCCAGGGGCCCGAGGTCTCTGATCACCTGCAGGGAATCGATAATAGTTTAGCAAGGGTTGACTACAGACAGCAAATGGTCTTAGTTCCTTTCAGCTTAAGAGATGGGAATATCCATAACTTACATTAGAAGTAGGGCTATATAATGGAATATTATTACATAATATTATCGTTTATCGTCTTTGGATGCTATTGCATCGCCATGAAATGCAGATATCGACTTATCGTGATATCCAGTTTTATAGACTTAGATAAATTACGAAGAGAATGTAAGGATATGCCCATAAAATGATCACATATGAGGTTTAAAACCTCAACGAAAAAAAGGAAAACTAGTTTTAGTCGGATACTATAACTCAAATGTCCATATCCTTCAATGTAATGACCCTGAGTTAGACTCTTTAGAATGGGATTTTGAATGAATAAGCATATTGGGTTTTTCTCGATGTCGTGTGATTGTGATAATAATTGTGTCCATATCGCCCAGCCTTAATAAGTAGAACAATATTTAATCCCAGAACCTTGATCCAAGAACACACACACACACACACACACTCCAACACATGGTGACACTATGTGACTGGCTAACCTCTAACCAATTATTCATTCCTGATCCTGTGACTCACTACGCTGTCTCACATCCATCAGCCGCGCAGTATCTGCAGACAGATCCCGGGCCTCGGCGGATGTGATTTGACACACACACACACACACACTTTGTGATGCATAGTGTGGACAACGTGGAACCCCAGCATATCAAAAGGGGGGTGGGGAGGGGTGACGGGGGGACAGCAAGCTCTGGCTGGGAAATCGCGTTGTTCCCAGCGTTTCATTATTTCCACGTAACGACCGGGCCTGTGCCGAGTCGACTCCACTCGACACGGCTTTATCTCAAACGAAAAGGTTTTTTTTCCTCCTTTTTCTTCTTTTTGCGACCACTTCTCTCCGATCGTGCTGTTGGAATGAGCACAGGGCCAATAGAAAGCCAATAAATTACATGACATCAAAAAAAAAACCCTAAAAGGGACCCCATAAAGCAGGCATAAATTACATCCCTTCAGAAAGAATTGTGACGACTTAGGGCCGTTTTTCACTAATAGTGCCCTCCAAGATGGAAGGCTTTTCCAGAACCATTTATTCCCTCTAACGATCGCAGGGATTGTAAAAAGAATTACCCAAAAAAAAAAAAAAAAAAAGCCATTCTCCCAGTCACTTTCAAGGGAGAGTGGGAGCCATGCTTCTGTTTGGAATATTTCATAAAACCTCATTATTTTTTATTAAACGCAGGTTCCTGCTGAAGCCCGCGGTCTATAAAGGAGAACTTCAGCAGTGGGTAAAATGGTTGCACAGTATGGATGGATGGCACAGTCCCCTGGTCCCCCAAGTCCCCCGGTCCTAGACGCCGAGCGCTGCGGAGACAGACGCCTTCCACCACTACTGTTCATACGGGCTAATTACACACACACACACACTACACATGTTTATGGCGTCTGAAAATGTTCGCAGGCTTGCAAACCACAAGTCACTTCTTTGTTTTTTTTAACAGAATAGTATCTGGGATAGTCATATACTACTAATACTAATACTACTAATAATGTATAATAATAATAATAATAATAATAATAACAACACTATTATTAATATTCATAGTGTTATTAATAATAATAACACTACTTTTAATCAGGACCCATAATAAATAATCATGGATTCATAATAACATGAATATAATAATTTCAATTAACAATATGAATCATTGTCAGCTTACAAATACTTACGTGGCACATACTACATACTAATCCAAAGCTAAGGGAAGTAACAAGTTATTTGGTTTAATTGGTGATTTTAACACACACACACACACACACACACACACACACACACACACACACACACACACACACACACACACACACACACACACACACACACACACACACACACACACACACACACACACACCTCAGTGTGGATCCAGAACTGGTAGAGGAGGTTGAACTCGATGTGGACAGCGAAGACGGAGGGGGGTACAGCCAGCGCCATGGGCAGGTAGAACACCTGGGGAGACCACACACACACACACACACACACACACACACACACACACACACGCACGCACACACACAACGCATACACACACACGTGTGCCAGGACAGTCTTATTATGGTATGTTTACCAATCAAATCAAACGTTATTCATATAGCACATTTCCTACATAGAAATTGCAACGCAATACGTGTCATAACGTTGAATAAAAGTGCAATTAGAGCAAAAAATAAAATGAAAATGAAGTTAAAATAAAATGATTGCTTTGACAGAATTAAAGCATACACTGGCAAACCAAACAAACAAATAATAATAATAAAAGATCTGAAAAACTAGTTAGTAAAAACTAGGCTCAGAAGGTGACTGTGAACAGCTAATGAATAATGTTTGTTGAAGGTTTATTTTTTCGTGATGGCAACCATGTAAATATACGATTTTAAAATGTATGGATGGCATTGAATACTTTAAAACACACACTTCCAAAGGCTAATATGCTGCTGGTGTGTATGCAGGCGTGAAGGTGTTAAATAAAAGTATATGTTCCTGTTTGTATGACTCTGCAGACGGTGGTGTAGGTTTCAGCAGCACTGGAACCTGGACCATGTGACATCATCAGCGTGTCTATCCCTGACAGTGTTGGGCAGGCTACTTGGAAAGTGTAGCGAGTGAGCTAATTTACCAGTTGCTCGACATTAAATGAAGCTTCACTACACTGAAAGAAATGTAGCAAGCTAAGCTACAGCAATATGGCAATCAAAGCATTCTTTTTTCTTTTCTTTTTTTACATTGAAACCGCCTCCATTCCAAGGCAATGCTATCTCCGTGATCAATACAACTGCCTCAAACAGAGAGGCAGGCAACAAAATGTTCATTATTTATTAAACATTAAGCTGTGCTCTCTGCTCTCAGAGAATGAAAAAACATGAAAAAATGTGCTCTACATAATAACAAAAAGCATGTGTCCAGAGTGTGTGTTTGTTCAACTATGTGTGTGTGTGTGTGTGTGTGTGTGCGTGTGTGTGCATGTACGTGTGTGTGTGTGTGTGTGTGTGTGTGTGTGTGTGTGTTAGTGTGGAATCTGTGTGTGTGTGTGTTGTTGTGGAATCTGTGTGTTTGTGTGCGTGTTAGAAACACTCAATCAATTTCTCTCCATCGTCATCCTCTGCTATATTTCCATCAAGTCAAATCAAACGGTATTCCCCTGTTTCACTTCAGAACCACAGAAGAACATCTCAGCTGTGCTTGACTTGTGCTTCACAAACGCTCAGGGAAATGGACCGTGTGTGGACGCTAACACAGTTATTTGATCGATACAAGAGCTTCGCTACCAAAAAAGCTATTTGATTCAGGGAACAGCGGTGCCACCACCACGCTATTGAGAAATGTAGTTAAACTACTACTACCGGCCAAAACTACACCTGGATATGGGTCTCTCAGATGGATTGAGAGGAAAGGAGGGGAGAGGAGAGGAGAGAAAGCGATCGAAAATAAAAGAAGAAAATGAAAAATGAGAGAAGATAAGAAGGGAAGTTAAGTGAAGAGGAGAGAAAGGAAGAAAAAACAGAGAAGGAAATGGGCGATGAACAGAAGATGATGGTTTTTCTTACCCAGGAGGTGAACTGCTGTGTCAGGGATTGTCGAAGCGCTGTGAACAGGTTGTAGTACTCTGAGCTGTGGTGCACCTGGTGGGCTGCCCAGATGAAGGCCACCTCTATGGGAATGACACACACAAAAACACACACACACACACACACACACACACACACACAAGTAAGGCACACACTGTATAACACAAAGAATGAGACCATTTCTTTGCACTTCCTTGACACCTAAGTGGAGCATGTCCACATCTGAGGGCGATTTGTGATGTCATGGGTTGATTGAGCCAATCACCATCAAACATCCAAACAATCAAACTACTTTTTGTCGTTTTTAATGCAGACTATTTTAATGGATTCCAAATTGGGGAACTCCGAGCAGTCACTTATGTCGTAACCCGAAAAGGTTCATACGCAGGTTGGTTTGAAAAAAGCTCGCTCGCTCACACGCGTCCAGCTGCCCCCCTCTCTCTCTCTCTCTCTCTCTCTCTCTCTCCTCTCTCTCTCTCTCCTCTCTCTCTCTCTCTCTCCTCTCTCTCTCTCTCTCTCTCTCTCTCTCTCTCTCTCTCTCTCTCCTCTCTCTCTCCTCTCTCTCTCTCTCCTCTCTCTCTCTCTCTCTCTCTCTCTCTCTCTCGGGCACGACATGTGATATATCTCAGAAATCAAGCCTGCAGATGAGAAACCGGACACCTCCGTCCCCGCGAGGAGCCATTTTGATCCCACCAATCCTCAGCAAGACCTGTAGCTAGCCTTCCTGGAGGAGGACCGGGGGGTGGGGGGGGGGGGCGGACCTGAAGTGTTATGCCTGGCTGGAGTCTTTCACTGCAGCTGGGTTCACGTCCCGCACTATGTCCCCACGCTCCAGTTTACATTCCTCTGCTGTGTTGTGATACTTGCTACATTAATATCAGTGTTACACTTCATTTTAACATCCAACGGGAACACGCTTGTTAAGTTTCACTGGGGTCCTCCGGCCCCCTTTCCGGACCACCCTGCGCCGCGATCAGCACTTTTCCGTGCACGCTCTCGCCTCACGTGCACGGTGACCCATTCGGGGCCCCTGGCTTGAGAGAGAAAAAAAAAAGTCACCTTCAACTATGTCGGAACCATATTCAACTCCTACTACATGCTATCTATGTGACAGTAAAAGGCTGGTCCAAGTTATTAAATGCGTGCGAAGGGATTTGTTATAATGAGATGGATGACTTTAAAATTATTCAGCATGACCAGAGAGGGAGACATCACGGCTGAAAATTCTGCACGGCTCTAATGCGGGTACGTCAATACAGACATAACTGCGCACATAAACAAGCTTTTACATGCTTTTGACTGTTCTCAACTTCACTTGTAAGTCACTTTTGAATGCAAGAGTCCGCCAAGTAAATGAATGTAAACGTACACAAATATACGACGACAAATCAGAAATATCGTCCGCTAAACAAATACAATGACAGAATCACACAAAAACACAAGGTATAGCCAGCATCAAGCTAGCTCTGGGGTGGCGCCGTCGATTTTTTTTTTCTATTTCGAGTAATTATTCAAAAGCCACGTCGTAAACACACACGCTTGCTAGCTTCGCGGGCGTTTAATAAACCCGTGAATTCTGTCGAGACGGACGGTCGTAAAAGCCAATGGGCCAGGGGGTGTAGCGGAGTGCCGTGGAGGTGGGGGGAGGGGGGGGGGGAGAAGGCGTGGGGGGGAGGGAGAGAGAGAGGCACCTGAGCAAACACACACACGTCAGAGAGAGAGAGAGCAAGAGAGAGTGAGAGGTGTGCGAGATGCGAGGTGTACGCATATCGATGCGTGTCCATCAGCGGGGAGCAGGTGCTGACGCGCTCCGTCCGTCAGTCGCCAGTCGGCGAGCGAGCGGCCATTTCCAACCGACAAGCTTGGCGGAAGGCGGAAACGCAAAGAAAAACAACCTCAAAAACCGACGCTTAGAAAACAGAGCAACTGCAGCTTCTGTCCAGAACTCCACACCTCACGTACTTACTACACCGGGTTGGCGTCTCGTTTCGGCTGGTGTGAGGGAGCAGCTGTCACGGAGGAGGGTATTTTTTCGGTTGGAGGCGGTACGGTCGGTTCAGGTGGTGTAGTTTGAAAGTGAGAAGGCGGTCAGAGACGTTTGGTGTCGTTCTTATTTCCAACTTTATTCGCCCTCTCGACCCCCCGACGGACAGAAGCCCCGCAGGCTCAAATGTCAGTGGCCCGGGAGGTTAAAGCAACCCAGGCCGGGGGCGGGGGGGGGGGGGGGGGGGGGGGGTCGGGGGGGAAATCAGAGAACGAAAAGACGAGTGGAGAGCAGTTGTTGCGCTCGTGAGTGTTTTGCTGATATGAACTCAACAGTGGCTGTGGTTTATGGCTCTGAGCCACATCACGGGGGAGGTTCATGGGGTTTAAAGGCAACATGGGACTTGGCTGGTCCACCTGCATTCACAGGGCCTTCCCTTAGGATGAGTGGATTCTGTAACTGTGATTAAGGGCTATACAAATAACATTGACTTGACTTGACTTGACTTGACTAGATTCCTGGGCAGGTATAACAACGCTAGCTAGACACCCTGGGACTCATAACCGGTGCACTGACATCGGTTACAAATAAAAAAGTAGGCATATATTAATATTAATATTAATATTATTATTTGAATTATGGTGAAAATTGGGACTATTTGGTCGCGAATGCTGAAAACCATTTCAGGGTTTTTAACAGATGGTTTGAAACTCGGACAAAGCCTGGGCGTCTGGTCACCGTAGCTTCACTCCAAAGACACACGTCGTGTGTGTGTGTGTGTGTGTGTGTTCGCCGTATGCATCAGGATGCTGGGAGGCCCGACTGAGTCCTTCCTCTGTGTAACGAGCATAACCACAGTACACCGTGAAGGGCAGAGCTGCTGACAACACGGCCCAACCCGTGCGCGAGTGTGTGTGTGTCAGACTTGAAATAAACGAGGACGAGTGGTTATTCCTATCGGAGCTGCACACTAGAGAAGCTCCTGTCTCATAAAACAGAGCAAGACAGGCGATTAATACAACTGCCACGACGCTATAGGAGACACCGAAAAAAAAGTGAAGAATCCAGTCTTTGTCCGATTCCAACAGGCCGAGTCCCCCTCTCTCTCATCTCTCTCTCTCTCTCTCTCTCTCTCTCTCTCTCTCTGCTGGAGTCCCCCCCTGCCTCCCCCCGGTCCAGGAGTGAAGGGGGTTCTTAAGATTGATTGCGGGTTGTCACTGGATGGAAGTCCTGAGGCGGCCAGGCCCCCGGCCAGTGGGCGTCGACGGGACGCCGGCATAGTTTGGCAGCGGAATTATCCACAGGGAGACCTGTTAATGGTGAGAACCAATGCCACAGAGTCTATGTGTTAGTTTTTAAATCCCCCCCCCCCCCTTAGACACATCAGAGGAGTGCCTACGATATGACCTCTGGTGGGCGCTAGCACCCTCAATCCACTTCCTCTGTGTTAGCTTCACGCTAACATGCCACTGGTTTATGTTATTCCGCTAAACATAATAGTAGGCTGTGTATTTTGGGTGTTTAAAGTGAGAATTATGATTGAGTTAGAAACTGGGCAACCTATTCCATTCTAAACATGTCAGGAGTTTGACTTTGATACTTCGTTAGCTTTTTACCCCCCTCTGTTGAGCTTCGGTGTGGGGCTTCTAAATTACAATCATTATCAAAGTGAAAACATGACTAACTAAAAATCCCCCAAAACTTTAACCAAACATGAAAATACCTAACTACTTGAGTTGTACATGGAAATTGGAAAGTAAGTAAGTAGGGGGACACAAAAAAACGAATAAGACACGATCTGACCACTCAACCCTTTTAAATATCCACCTGATTAAATGATTTTCCGAGATTATCAATCAGGCGGCCAGATCAGCACCCTCGGTGACAACACCCTGGCAACCGACGCAACAGCAGCCTTGAAGTGCGGCCCTGCGAGTGGTGGAATGCCTTGTCAATCGGCCCGGTAATGGGGTGTGAACAGCTCTCCAGTGTTTGGATTGGCGGGGGCTCGGAGCGGGTGCCAACTCAAACACAGAGGGCCGCGCTGAAGAGCCGGCCAACACCCCCCCCCCCCCCTCCCCCACACACAACACACACACACACACACACACACACACACACACTCCACACTCCCCCCCAGCAGGGCTGCTATATACTTCATGCTGTCCACACACCCACACACACCCATACACACACACACACACACACAAACTGCAGACACACACACACACACAAACGCACACAAACTGCAGACACACCACTCCACACACACTCAACTAAACACACGCCTGGTCAAGACACTTACGATTGGGGCCTCTCTAAAGTGGTAGACAAACTAATTGCTTTCCGAAATAAACAAGTAAATACAAGTCGGTAAAGGCTTACTTTTTGTTGACTTACTTTATTCAGTGACTGTTGAATGACTTGCATTCTATTCATATATTTGAATTTCATTTTAATGTTTTTATTCCTTCCTCCCGTGCTTGTTCAATACGTCCTATTGAAATTGAAATGCGATATAGGCCTAGTGATGATTAATATTTTGTCTTTCTTTCTCTTTCCACAGATTTTATTGAATGCAAGTTGAATGTAGTTGTTGCTGATGTCAGCGAATCACCTCAGAGATGGGCGGAGCCAGATCCAATCAATCACAATCCTGTTATTCATCTTCCTAATCCGACAATGTCATTCAAGTTCATTCTTTGTGTGTTTTGTCTCTTCAAACATTCCTCCCTTTCCCAGCTTATTTTGATTGCGGCACACATACACACACACACACACACATGCACACACGTACACACACACACACATGCACACACGTACACACACACAACACATGCACACACGTACACACACACGCACACCCAGCACCCCCCCCTCCCCGCGCCGGTGCTCCTGACCCCTCCGTCAGCGTGTGGTCGGGTCCCGGCCGTGTCCGAGGTGGAAATGGGCTTGTCTGTCACCCGTGTTGACAGAAGGAGCGGCTTTATGAAGGCACACCACGCTGTACCCGTGTTGTATGTGATGTTGTGTGTGAGTGATGTGTGTGCGATGGGGGGCTTGCATGCACACGTGTGCACACGGTGGTGCATCGTGCAATGGCATACGTACACCACACGGCCATAGGCCCTCACACAGTGCGGCTGACCTGCGGACCCACTGTTATTGATATTCCCCTGACTCCTCTGAGGAGAGTTCTGTCTTGCTCCTCCCTCCCGACCCGTTCCCCGCCCCCCTCCCCCCAAACCCTCTCTCCTCCTACATCCTGACCCAGCCCCTCAGACACAACAGAACCCACCGGCCAGGACCCTGCAGGGGGACGCCCTATAGGCCAGGAACTCCCAAGTCACGGTTCATTGGGACGCCTTGTGGTGGTCTCGCGGGCCCATCCCTCTTCCAGCCCCCAAAGGACAAACCAGGATAACAGCCTCCTCCACCACCCACCCCGCCAAGGTGACAAGGAGAGCGAGAGGGGCAGAGAGGTCAGTAGAGCCCTAAAGAGATCAGCTTAAAAGACAGAAGAGATAGAGGTGTAGGAACTACAATAGGAATGGTAGGAGTATACTGTAACTCGGCTCAGAACAAGTACGAAGGACGAGTCAAGCTAAGTGTATTTGTATACAGCCCTTAATCACGGTTCCATTGTCAAAACGCTTCATAGACTTACACGATTACCTGCACCCACTTCCACACAAAGGTTATTTAAATATTAACTACTGCATATTTACTTTCACCTTGTTATCAGTCGTTGCGATAAATCAATGGACCGGCTTATACAAAACAAAGGCCAGTAGTTCCCAACCTTGGGTTGTGAGGGCTCCCCTGATATGCATATTGGCGGTTGCTGACATAAGCGTTATTATATATTAGATATTTGAGGATCCACTAAAAAGGTCTCCAAGACATAATGTATATAAAAAGTGACTAATGATTTACAGTCACAACGACTACCACTCACTTAGTGTGTATCAGAGTGGATGCCGTTAATAATAGCCACTTCTTCAATGTGTAGGTCTACTACAACCAATGGGCCACACTTCATTTTATAGCACATTATGGCAATCAAGCGAAACGAATTCATAAAATACTTCCAATTCTTTTGAGCATGTGATTTAGTGTTGTAACGGACACACATTACACAGACCTGCTTCTTTCAATTGAACCGAATCATCAGTAGTTTTCTATCCTAATCATTGTCTGGAACCAGGAAAACAGCAGTTACATTTTTGAGGACCCACAGCACACGCATGGCGGCTGTTCGATGAAGAAGTATGAATTATTCTCAAAGGGCTTCATAGGCCCACTTTATACAACACCCTCTGAGCCTCGAACCCTCTGAATCCAAAGAGCAGAAACCCTGAAGAGGAACACAGAGTGGAAGGATCCCTCCTTTCAGGAACGGCGCAGTCAGTGTGAAATAGGCACACAAAAAACAACACGTGTGTGTGATCCTGCATGATTCTACTAGCAGGTCCATTAGGAGGGTCTTGCAGGCCCACAGCCATCGCGAGGCCCGGGGCGAGGCTGATCCTGAACGACCACAAGCTGCTATTACAACCAACTGCTGTCTGTTTGTTTGTTTGTGGAGCGCGTGCCGGATCACCGGTGCACGATCACCATGTTGAAAAACAGATCGATCCCTTCCAGGCCACGATCCAAAGTGCAGGTTCAATTGAGCATATTAAAATGGAAATGGGGGGAGTCCAAACCAAAGCTCCAGCAAGATTGCCAGACTGACTTTCCTCTGACTTTTGTTTCCCATTATATTACAAAAATAAAGCCTGGGCCTGCCCAGAATATGATGTCTTCTCAATAAAGATGGCATCAGCACAGACAAATGGCCATTTTTTCAAACCACTTTCCACTCAATTAAGATGAGGAGCCCTTTCAAGTAAAAGACACGGGAGGGAGCTCTTTGGAGGAATAAAGTCATAAAGTTGTTCAAATTGAAAATATTTTACAGTCCAGCTAATAGGGGCTCTCCTATTTCCCAGTGGGTGACACTTTTGGCCTCTTTTACTGCTTTCTACTTGTACAAAATGGTTCCAGGTTTTTTAATATGAATTGTGGCCAGATTTATAGCCCAATGTTAGAGGACACTGGAAATTATAGATAGGTATCCTTCCAGTTATCTATTAAGGACCCATTTTCCCAAAACTGTAAAAAAAAAATCGATATTTTAAGATATATGTGGCACACATGGGCTTGGGACACTGTGGGTAAAACCAAGGAAGGAGTCCCTGGCAAAGTAAGATCTAAGGAACAATCCGTATCCATGTTAAACGCAAACAGAATATCTTTTTTTTTCAGCAGAAGAACTCCGAACCCCCGTAACTCACCACCCCACACACCGCCACCCGCACCCACCACCTCCACCATACGGGTTCTCTCCAAAAAGACCAGAGCACATCTCAGACGAGACGGTGGGCAACCCGAGCCGACTTGGCCGGAGCCCGGCTTCTCGTGTGAGTTCAGGTTCCTGGTAAACCGAGATGACCTCACCCCAGCGTCGGGCGAGCGTCTGGTGAGCGGCGGAGGACCGTGCCTGGCCCGAGCGCTGCGGTCAGCGGGCGGCTTCCCTTTGGTAACAAGGGAGGAAAAGCTTACATCCACAGTGAGCTCCTTGCGGCCTCCCAGCACCAAACCATTATCTGGAACCCCACAATGTTCCATAATAACTAGCCTGCCGTGCGGCGGCAGGGGAACGGAGGTGGAAAAAAAAAAGGGTTTTCAGAACGGCTTTCAAATGCATTTCAGAATGCCACGGTGGTTCAAAAATAAAAATGAGTCTGTGTCTCGGTGAAAAGAGCAGATATGTGAAATTGCATGAGCATGTTGGACGACATGTAAAACAGAGGAAATAAAATACAAACGCCAACCGCTTCTTTTGAGGCATTAGATCATTTCTTTTGGATTGGACATGATATGATTTAACAGAATCATATGGCAGTCAGGGCTTTGGGATTTTACCAATTCAATCCCAACACAGCCGGCCGGCCCCCTGAAGCGCATTAGGGTTTGACAGGTCATTAAGCCCTGCTTCAACAGCACATCCTTCAGAATAATGACAAAGTCTGGACATTTCGTCATGTGCTTTATTGCCTTCGAGGAAAGGACACCGTTAAAGACGAGGTACGCCGGGTAATTTTCCGTCACAGCGTACGACGGGTTGGCCACGGACCTTCCAAAACAGCCTCTGTTTATCCAGATTCGAGTATCAACACGCCGCACTGCGGACGACACTCAACCAAAACTATTTGGACGGCAGCGTGTGTCAGAGTGAAACGATGGCAACCTGACACGAAATGAGCATCGATCCAAATAGCAGGCAAATAAATAAATACCCTTCACCCGCTCTCCCCTGCCGCCTCCCTGATATAATGCATGTCACGCCGGCCTCTACCTCACACATCAACAAACCAACAGCGATTAAAAGAGAAAGAAAACACGTCGAGCTAGCCCCGCGACAGCATTGTCTAAACAACCCGTATCCCTCCCCCATCTTGTGTATCATCCGTCTGTCTTCTATCTATCTTCGTCTCTCCTCGGGAAGGGAGGTGTAGGTAGTAGGAGCAGCCTAAAGAAGACCTATCAGCATTCACAGGCCATGGATCTGACAACCCTCCCCCCTCCCTCCCCCCCTGCACTCTGCACTCTGGGGACACAAGTCCACATCTGCACGGCACCAAAGCAGCTGGATGTAACTCAGGAATAATTGCTTCCTGCAGAAAAATATGATGTGTGGGCTCTCCTCCTCCTCCTCCTCCTCCTCCACACAGGCCCTCCCCTCCTCCCTGCGAGGGGGAGGAGGGGAGGTGGGGAACTGAATGTCCCCCCCAAGGTTCCACCTCGGGTCATTCGTCATAGGCTCTCTTTGTACTTGTCTCTGATTTAGCGCTACGACATCCAAACACGAAGCGTAGGGATTCTCCTTACCTTTACCGTCACTTATAGGAAGGATTTTTATAGGCGATATCTTCAGTATTCGATCGACGAAAATTAGCAGGGGTCGTATAATACGATATTTCCTGGAGCTCTTTGTTCAACAAATGTCTCGATTGCCGGCTTTAGTCGTATTTCTCCGAACGCACACTGACAGACAAGGAGGGAAATTAGAGGAGATTGTGTTCTTCACGTGTGTGTTTGTGCATACGTCGTGCCAGTCAGTTACCATTTAGGGAACTTGATAAAATGACAAATCTACAACAAAAGGGAAATTAGCATAACTTGCTGACAAGTTCATTCCTCTAATGCAAATCCCATCCATGAATTCATAGCCAAAATGTTGACATTTCAGTGATATTATTACAAGACTGGACAGTTCATGGGGCCGGCTCATTTTATCCAGCCACAGTTAACATAAATCATTTTAAAACAATGTGGTCGTATGGTATAATGTAACACATATATATATATATATATATATATATATATATATATATATATATACACACACTTCCCTGCCAGATATCCTGTTTAAGCCTAATATGATGGTATTCATATGATATGATATTCAATACAATTCACATTTCATATGAAAACAGATACAGGACAAAACATGGACAACCCTGTTGCACGCCTCTCCAAAATGAACAGTAGGTGGCTCAGGTGTGTTTCAGCTCCAATATGCCCACGTTAGCTTGACAGGTGACTGCTGTGTGCAAGAAGGACAGACCGTGTGTTTAACATCAAAGTATGTGGCTGTCGTACCGTGGGAGAAGCGGTGGACCCAGTAGTAGCCAAAGTCCACGGCCAGGAAGGCGAGGCCCCAGGTCCAGGCAGAGTCCCAGGGCAGCGCCACCAGGTGGTAGTGGTTCCACACGTACATGTAGCACGTCAGCTCCATGCTCCTCATGAACAAGCTGGAACATCACAGAGCATCGTGCTCTTTATGCTGTCCTTTGTTATATAGGATTTAATCATTTCCCTCTTCCTGTTCATTTTTAGTGCTCCCTGTTTTGCTTTCTGTAAAAGGGACAGTTTGTCGATTTAAGACATAAACACTGGTGTAGTGGGAGAGTTTTTAAATAAGGGAGTCTCACTTTTATATTTTGACAGTGTGTGGCTCCAATGGCTCATTTCGCATCACTTGTTGGAAGAAGAAGGAAGTGAGAGTGTTTTGACTGCAAACTGTTTTTGACATTTGGGAAAACACAGACACACACACACATACACACAATCCCCGCCCCTTTGAGCCTCGTGAATAGCAGCCCATGCCTGCGAGCTAACATTGAGCTCACGGGGTAACGGGGTGTTGCCATGTTGTCTTGTTCTGTTGTCTCTCTAGTTTGCAGGCAGCATGGAAATACTGCCTCAGCTTGGGGTGGTGGGGTGGGTCGGGCAATTGCTCCAAGAGTTTGTCGTCAAAACACGCTTTATTCCACCGACCATGCAAAGTGGCAAAGTGATGCAAAACATCTAATTGCACATATTTTAAAACACTTTCCCGCAAACCGGTTTCCTCAATTTTCTATTTCTGATGTGTGTTTTGAAAAAGACTCAAATTAGCCCATCTGTTTGAATAAAGATTGACAATGTCATGATCCAATATATGTCAGAAAGGTCAATCAACGTCAACAAATGACTTGATGCGTTGATAGACACTTGGTCTGGGCGCGATATTTATTATTTTAAGTATCGCCATTTTGTTTAAGTATCGACATCAGCGCAAAAACAGTCATCATTATGGATGAGTCATGAGGTCTAGAAATGGGGACTGAATCATGGATGTGCATTATTATAAACTCCATTACACCTGGAGGTTGGTCCAGCGTAAACAGCAAAAGGGCAGTGATTCATGACTAATCGCGACGCCAGCACTTTCCCACTGGGTTTATTAAAGTTTAGATGTTATCTTATCTTGCTGGACATGAGTTTTCAACTTTGCAACTCCACAAGACCATTTCACCGTGAACCTTCACCTGGCCAATATTTCACCTGTAACCTCATGTTATCGGCTAGAGCCTCATAAACTGTTGAAACGGTAATGAAATGGTTATGAAGCCGTGCATAGTACAGAGCATTATTTCTATCTTGTCCTGACATGCACAGTGGACCTCCAACCATAGGTACTAGTCTACCGTTACATCCATACATTTGTTTCACGATAAATAGAAATAAAATCAATATAAATGTAATCTGCAGTACACTGTAAATAATGACAATAAAACAATAAATCTATAAAGCGATACCTGCTCACTACTGGCTTCTCTCTTATATTGGGTTGAGAGATTCTCCTTCTAAATTGTGTTTTCATCAGAGCCATCAAAGTTAACGGAATACTAACATGTTAACGCAAATTCGCTTTAATGCATTTACACAGGCGTATATCGCGTGGGGCAAAACATGACTATGGTAAGGCTCACAGGCGGGGGATGGGGTTTTTGTGGCTTGGTGAAGGGGTGGGACAAAAGTAAACTTCAGTTAACTTTATGCAGATGAATGTGTCGTGCAGTGCACATTCGGCCATGTGATTTGACAATCGGTATTCAGTAATCGAGTACTGGCGGACTCGTGTTGAATTTAATTTCCTGGTTTTAAGCACACTAGGTGAGGTGCGGTGTTGGTTTAAAACACACACAAATCCTCCCACAGCTGAAAACATTTTCTTTTTTGACTGTACTGAGGATATATTGGCTGGGGTGCAAGGTCAAAACAATTAAATAATTAGCGGACATGCAAGTCTGTAATCCTTGTTAGCCTGCTGTGGTTTGGTTATGGGCTAATTCGCTACTGTCACAAGGTCGGGTGATTAGCGATGGATAAACCACGCACTTAACCGTGATTATTATTTTAATCCATTACCAGCCCCAGTTGTTATGCATATATGCAGATTTTTATTTTGCTGTTGAACAATATAGAACTATCACTTGTAGTGGTACGTATGTACCACAGCGATATATTGCTGTCTTCTTCAACAAATGTACTCTTTGGAAGTCGCTTTGGATAAAAGCGTCTGCCAAATGCCCTAAATGTAAATGTAAATGTAGTGGTGGACTCACGATGGCAGCCGGGAGATGATCCCCGCGAAGACGGACGTGATGCCGTCGCTAACGGAGACGATAGGAGCCCCCGTCTTCAGCCATCCCACCAGCATCTCCAACACCATCAGAGAGATGAAGAACGGTGGAGCCTGCACACGCACACACACAGAAACACACACAAAACATACAGAAACACACACACACACACACACACACACACACACACACACGCAAAACACATACAGAAACACACACACACACACACAGAAACACACACATGAATTATGATTTCATTTCATTTTCAAAAGCAGGGATAACATAACACAACATTTTAAGGAGCGCTGTTAGCGAACATTGTGTTTGGAACGTGTACTGAGGATATCTTGCTATGCTAACAGTGCGCCGCTACGCCGCCCTGTGCTGTGCAGGGGGAAACTAGGTGAGAGTTTCTCTGTCTGTTCTGCCCACTTCTATGTACCTCCAGGACAATAACACTGGAGGAATCTGCACTTTACACAATGCATGGCCCACTTAAGTTAAGCTTAGCCTGAGGGCTGCTGCCTCACCTAGTAATACAGGAAGAAAACATTCTCAACCCGCAAAGGTTTTCGGCAAGTCTTTCTGCCGAGGCTTTTATCCTCACATTTAAACGACACATTTAACAACCATATGTTTTAATCAATCTAAAAAGGAAAGAGTACCCATTTGGTCGATTTAATTTAATTTTACTGTCTTCTCCTCATAACTAGTCACCACATACTGAACCGTACCACAACGGGCCTTTGCATATCGCTACACACACGACCAAGACTGCCGAGATAGTTTGGGTCTGCATTGAAGCCATTAGCCAGGAATGGGCTTAGCATGTCCCGGTCATGGTGTTGACCCGCAGGAGCGTCGGACCTGCCTGGCTGCTCCTCAGATGACAGAGGCCCTGTGACTCAGGCCGCCTCCAGACCCCCTACAGTTTATGGTCTACATGTCTGCAGGTGTGTATGGAGAGAGAGGGAAAGTGTTTTGTGTGTGTGTGTGTGTGTGTGTGTGTGTGTGTGTGTGTGTGTGTGTGTGTGTGTGTGTGTGTGTGTGTGTGTGTGTGAATGTATACTAATGTAAATGAGTACAGGTGTGTGTGTGAGTGTGACTGTGTGTGTACATTTATGTTACTGTAACTGAGTACAGGTGTGTGTGTGTGTGTGTGTGTGTGCACCATTTATGTGCATGCACATTCACATCTGTTGCTGCTGCATGTGGATATGCAGTGCACATATGGTTACATGCAGGTGTTATGCTTTGTGTGTGTGTGTGTGTGTGTGTGTCCATATGTGTGTGCGTGCGCGGGAGTGTGTGTATGTGCGCATGCGTGTGTGTCTTGGGAGTGAATATACAAGCAGAGGCAGAGCGCCACAAGGGATCCACGATCACACGCAAAGCTCCAACATCTGGCCACAGCGGTAGAAAGCACGGCTAACAAATGAGCTTCGAGCGCAGGCTGTCTCTCTCTCTCTCTCTCTCTCTCTCTCTCCCAGCGAAGCCTCCAAGGGAGAGATTATCATGCTGAGCGCAGGCCTAAACCCTGCCCTCTGCTTCTCTCCTCCTCTCCTGTCTTGTGGATACTTTTAGTTCCAAACCACACTCTTGAGTCAATTCACTTTCTTGACCTGCTTCTTTGTTTTTGCTTGGTTTATACCTCATAAAAATGGATATGTGCCTTTTATTTATATGTTTGACTTGTAGGGCCTATGTACAACACAATGAATAACAGAACAGACCAGGTCAGTATAAAGTTGTACTGGTCAAAAAGACCATATATCCTGAATTATATATAAAAACAATAAACATACAGAGTTTAGCATATCCGCCTACTTGGTGCTTGCTGTGGACAGTTGCTTGTGGCATCAAGGCCAGAGGCCTAATGATTTTTGTTCTGGACTGGGACACATAAAATAAATGCCATTTGTGGACCAGATGTCCCGTGTTTTTCCAAAACGTTTTTATAGGTTCACGGATGAGTGATGCAAGCTGAAAATATGCGGCCTGACACTTTTGTCAGAGAAAATGTTATCATTGTATACAAATCACTGAACAGATGACAACCAGGGTGAATGTACAAACAGGCAAAATTCCCGCAACGATAGCAGAACTTGTGATATTTTGCTGGAACAAATGTATGCAAACAACAAGTCAATGGCTGGCAAGCACAACAATAAGCAGACACTAAACCAGTCTGATGTATGCATGACCAATCGGAAAACATGAGCGATTTCCAGCCTCCGGCTGCATGGTAGAGATACTCAGATCTTAAGTATTAACACCCCACTGTAGAGATACTCTGTTGCAAGTAAAAGTTCTATGAAAATGTTACTTAAGTAAAAGTACAACGATGCATCTCCCCCTGGGGAACAATAAAGCCTTATTGATACAATAATATCATAATGTATTTATTGATTATATTTTGTATTGTTAATATTATTTCAATAAAGTATAGTAGCTAAAGCTGTCAGATAAATGTAGTGGAGTGAAGAGTACAACATTTACTTTCTGAGATGCAGTGGAGTAGAAGTATAAAGTAGCAGAAAATACAAATACTCAAGTAAAGAAAGTATTTCTACCTCAGAAGTAGACCAACTGTGCATCCATTTAAACACTCTAACACCATAAAGCACATGCACAAATGCCAAATGCTTAATTACTTGTTTTATACAATGTTATGTGTTTATGTCAGATTCTCTTCTTCCTTGTCCAAATAAACAGTTGTTTTTATAGCCGGCTAATAGACAAGGAAGCTGAAGTTAGCTTCCAATTCGTAGCTCCCTATTAGTGGCTGGTGATGTGTGACCTGGAACAAGTCGATCTTTTAGAACATAGTTTTTGGTTTATTTTCGTTGGACTAACATATTGACGAGTGGATAGGTTGATTATTTTAGATTGCGTGTAAGGTAGGCTGCATGTGATTTTTCTTAAATCTGATATTAGTTGGATTCTGTGGATTATAACCTACAAAATAATCACTAGGATCACCTGGCTTTATTTCATGAGTTATAAAGATAGGCGTAATAGATAATATGTTTCCCAATCCTGAATGATTTCATGTTTTGTAATAAGGGTTAGCCATTAGGCCTAAATATATTATTAATCATCAGCATAACTTGATGTCTCACCTAACCTCTCTTCCACCCCCACCATCGGGGATTGGTGGGGTGACTGCCACCATGCCAAAAGCTACCCTGAGCCATTTTTGAGATCTGGTCTGGGTGTGAAAATCCATTCATGCCAGACTGAATCCTATATTGGGGGATGCTACGTGAGGTGAATGTTGATATGTGTGACCCGAAGTGAATAAGGGCTCTGAATCATGCTGTACATGTGCTAATTGAGACCAGAGTCTCAGTCATCATATATCTGGGTGTTTAACTTAAAATGCGAATAAGGGGCTGGCTTTTTCAGCGATGATGACACCATGATGACACAGAGCCATCCCAGTTGGTAGACGCACTACCAGGGAGAAAGAGGATTTTTTTTTATAACCAATTCTATCACAGCAAAAGTAGTTATCAGTGTTCTAGACATATTATCTGTCATTGTCCAATCAGAATCGTCAGATTCAAGTCATGTTTCAAATGGTCCCGCCTCTCTGGGCGATTTCATTGAGGTGGAAAATCGCCCAAGCATTCTCCCATTGACTCTCATGTTAAAACTTTTTTTCGGAAAATGAGCCTCCAATGCATTTTGAATGAGGATTTTGGGAGTCGCCCTAACGCGCTTGCGTCATACGTAACTGAGCAAAGAGAGGGAGGGGATATCTTCCATCAAGTCACTTGCTACTTTCAAGATGGCTACTAGTGTGTGCAATTCCGTTGTGTCTCTGAAAGAAGTTCCTTTTAGTCGACGATCCAATTCAGACAAATTGGCATTAAAACAATCAGGACCTCCAAGACCAAATTTAATAATTAAAACAGGTTTCTACAATGGGGGGGAAAGTCCTACACCCGAGGATTTTCCATCTAGTGGACAAACGAAGGACTCTGTATGAGTTAATCATCTAACAACAAATTGATACTGTCTTGCTTAATGCACCTATTGCATGGGTCACCTTAATCATTATCAGAAAAATTGCCCCCCCCTGAGATTTTCTTCAGGAGCCGCCACTGCTCGTTATACAGTATGTAGTTTGGCTTTTTGTGTTTTAATCCATTCGGAATTAATTTGTTGGTCCAGTTGACAGCCCATATTTGTGTTGTGATCCGTCGGTAAGACACTGAAGTGTGAGTGATGAAAATAGATATGTAGCGGAGACAAAAATGGTCAACAGATGCAGTTCCAACATCTTTGTGCTGTGCATGGTTGTGGTCGTGAGAGTGGCTAAATTAGATTTGATCGAATTCCGTCTGTAATCCGGAAACAAGGCAAACAAACTCTTATTATAGTGGTACGCTATAAAGCATATTGATTTCGAGCAATAGATTTGTGATCAAAGTATCTTGTCGGAGAAGCATATTTCACACGTTCTTGATGTTGGTACAGTGTTGATGTTAAAGTTTACAATACTAAAATACTGTAAACTTACCCTTGCAAAACTGCTCTGTCATTATGCACTTGTTTCGTGAACAAACTGTTCACCCCCAGCCAGACATAACAAAGTTATAGGCGTCCGTAGACTTGTAGGCCTTCATTAGTTTTGTAGTCGCTCACAAGGTCTGTAATACAAGGCGGTTGGAGATATCGGGTACGCAACCGCCGGTAAATGCAACTGATCCTCCTAGAAACCAGATTGTTTTAAGTTATATCGGTCGAAACCACATATTTATACGTCGTCCTTGTATCGAGCTCAGATTATCGCAATATCGTGAAAATCGCCGATCGCTTTCGTAACCGGTTTTGGTCAAAACCTTCAAAAGCGTCAAAAACCAATTAAAAAGCTAAAAATGTACGCATGTCATCCTAATGACAGAGATTAGGTTTTAAGATTAATAAACGACCATAACCATCATCAAACAAACAGAAATATAGAAATATATGCATTGTGACGTGAAGACAAAGTACGGATACTGTGGCCAAGACTTTGCAAATTGTGGTTTACTTACAAGTAACTTGGGTGGGCAGCAAGGCGCCTGTCGTAGCATAGAACATAATTGTATGTTTAATATTGATATATTGTAATTGATATATATGGGGGGGGGACGACATTTTTGAGCATATTTGTAAATGGGGGGGTCGTGTCCCCCCCATTCATATTATGTGAGTTAAGGAAGTGAAGGAAGAGTGTCGGAGATTATTCCTCGACACTGAATCACACTGAATTCATTACACATGACCAAGTTCCTTTTCGTGACAAATCAAAATATACGAATAGAGCTTCTAATGGGACAGCCGAGCCCCTCCGTCTACCTGGAGCACACCTGTAAAGTGACGTGGTTGACGTGGTTGTTAACACTTTGTAACCTCCGGCCCGTCCGCACCGCGGGGGGGCGACCCACCTGGTTGGTGTACGGCGGGACGTCATCCACACGCTCAAAACACGACTCGTTCGGCGTGACCATGTAAAACAAGGCACGGAACCCGGCGGAGATGTCCTTCACGTCCATGGCCCGTCGCGTCCCTCTCTCTTTTTCTTTTTCCCCCTTGAACTCTCTTGAACGGGAGGGGGTCGAGTAGTCACAGAAAAGTCACAAACTTTCCCGCAAACCGGTTTCCTCAATTTTCTATTTCTGATGTGTGTTTTGAAAAAGACTCAAATTAGCCCATCTGTTTGAATAAAGATTGACAATGTCATGATCCAATATATGTCAGAAAGGTCAATCAACGTCAACAAATGACTTGATGCGTTGATAGACACTTGGTCTGGGCGCGATATTTATTATTTTAAGTATCGCCATTTTGTTTAAGTATCGACATCAGCGCAAAAACAGTCATCATTATGGATGAGTCATGAGGTCTAGAAATGGGGACTGAATCATGGATGTGCATTATTATAAACTCCATTACACCTGGAGGTTGGTCCAGCGTAAACAGCAAAAGGGCAGTGATTCATGACTAATCGCGACGCCAGCACTTTCCCACTGGGTTTATTAAAGTTTAGATGTTATCTTATCTTGCTGGACATGAGTTTTCAACTTTGCAACTCCACAAGACCATTTCACCGTGAACCTTCACCTGGCCAATATTTCACCTGTAACCTCATGTTATCGGCTAGAGCCTCATAAACTGTTGAAACGGTAATGAAATGGTTATGAAGCCGTGCATAGTACAGAGCATTATTTCTATCTTGTCCTGACATGCACAGTGGACCTCCAACCATAGGTACTAGTCTACCGTTACATCCATACATTTGTTTCACGATAAATAGAAATAAAATCAATATAAATGTAATCTGCAGTACACTGTAAATAATGACAATAAAACAATAAATCTATAAAGCGATACCTGCTCACTACTGGCTTCTCTCTTATATTGGGTTGAGAGATTCTCCTTCTAAATTGTGTTTTCATCAGAGCCATCAAAGTTAACGGAATAATAACATGTTAACGCAAATTCGCTTTAATGCATTTACACAGGCGTATATCGCGTGGGGCAAAACATGACTATGGTAAGGCTCACAGGCGGGGGATGGGGTTTTTGTGGCTTGGTGAAGGGGTGGGACAAAAGTAAACTTCAGTTAACTTTATGCAGATGAATGTGTCGTGCAGTGCACATTCGGCCATGTGATTTGACAATCGGTATTCAGTAATCGAGTACTGGCGGACTCGTGTTGAATTTAATTTCCTGGTTTTAAGCACACTAGGTGAGGTGCGGTGTTGGTTTAAAACACACACAAATCCTCCCACAGCTGAAAACATTTTCTTTTTTGACTGTACTGAGGATATATTGGCTGGGGTGCAAGGTCAAAACAATTAAATAATTAGCGGACATGCAAGTCTGTAATCCTTGTTAGCCTGCTGTGGTTTGGTTATGGGCTAATTCGCTACTGTCACAAGGTCGGGTGATTAGCGATGGATAAACCACGCACTTAACCGTGATTATTATTTTAATCCATTACCAGCCCCAGTTGTTATGCATATATGCAGATTTTTATTTTGCTGTTGAACAATATAGAACTATCACTTTGTAGTGGTACGTATGTACCACAGCGATATATTGCTGTCTTCTTCAACAAATGTACTCTTTGGAAGTCGCTTTGGATAAAAGCGTCTGCCAAATGCCCTAAATGTAAATGTAAATGTAGTGGTGGACTCACGATGGCAGCCGGGAGATGATCCCCGCGAAGACGGACGTGATGCCGTCGCTAACGGAGATGATAGGAGCCCCCGTCTTCAGCCATCCCACCAGCATCTCCAACACCATCAGAGAGATGAAGAACGGTGGAGCCTGCACACGCACACACACAGAAACACACACAAAACATACAGAAACACACACACACACACACACACACACACACACACACGCAAAACACATACAGAAACACACACACACACACACAGAAACACACACATGAATTATGATTTCATTTCATTTTCAAAAGCAGGGATAACATAACACAACATTTTAAGGAGCGCTGTTAGCGAACATTGTGTTTGGAACGTGTACTGAGGATATCTTGCTATGCTAACAGTGCGCCGCTACGCCGCCCTGTGCTGTGCAGGGGGAAACTAGGTGAGAGTTTCTCTGTCTGTTCTGCCCACTTCTATGTACCTCCAGGACAATAACACTGGAGGAATCTGCACTTTACACAATGCATGGCCCACTTAAGTTAAGCTTAGCCTGAGGGCTGCTGCCTCACCTAGTAATACAGGAAGAAAACATTCTCAACCCGCAAAGGTTTTCGGCAAGTCTTTCTGCCGAGGCTTTTATCCTCACATTTAAACGACACATTTAACAACCATATGTTTTAATCAATCTAAAAAGGAAAGAGTACCCATTTGGTCGATTTAATTTAATTTTACTGTCTTCTCCTCATAACTAGTCACCACATACTGAACCGTACCACAACGGGCCTTTGCATATCGCTACACACACGACCAAGACTGCCGAGATAGTTTGGGTCTGCATTGAAGCCATTAGCCAGGAATGGGCTTAGCATGTCCCGGTCATGGTGTTGACCCGCAGGAGCGTCGGACCTGCCTGGCTGCTCCTCAGATGACAGAGGCCCTGTGACTCAGGCCGCCTCCAGACCCCCTACAGTTTATGGTCTACATGTCTGCAGGTGTGTATGGAGAGAGAGGGAAAGTGTTTTGTGTGTGTGTGTGTGTGTGTGTGTGTGTGTGTGAATGTATACTAATGTAAATGAGTACAGGTGTGTGTGTGAGTGTGACTGTGTGTGTACATTTATGTTACTGTAACTGAGTACAGGTGTGTGTGTGTGTGTGCACCATTTATGTGCATGCACATTCACATCTGTTGCTGCTGCATGTGATATGCAGTGCACATATGGTTACATGCAGGTGTTATGCTTTGTGTGTGTGTGTGTGTGTGTTTGTGTGTGTCCATATGTGTGTGCGTGCGCGGGAGTGTGTGTATGTGCGCATGCGTGTGTGTCTTGGGAGTGAATATACAAGCAGAGGCAGAGCGCCACAAGGGATCCACGATCACACGCAAAGCTCCAACATCTGGCCACAGCGGTAGAAAGCACGGCTAACAAATGAGCTTCGAGCGCAGGCTGTCTCTCTCTCTCTCTCTCTCTCTCTCCCAGCGAAGCCTCCAAGGGAGAGATTATCATGCTGAGCGCAGGCCTAAACCCTGCCCTCTGCTTCTCTACTCCTCTCCTGTCTTGTGGATACTTTTAGTTCCAAAACCCACACTCTTGAGTCAATTCACTTTCTTGACCTGCTTCTTTGTTTTTGCTTGGTTTACCTCATAAAAATGGATGTGCCTTTTATTTATATGTTTGACTTGTAGGGCCTATGTACAAAACAATGAATAACAGAACAGACCAGGTCAGTATAAGTTGTACTGGTCAAAAGACCATATATCCTGAATTATATATAAAAACAATAAACATACAGAGTTTAGCATATCCGCCTACTTGGTGCTTGCTGTGGACAGTTGCTTGTGGCATCAAGGCCAGAGGCCTAATGATTTTTGTTCTGGACTGGGACACATAAAATAAATGCCATTTGTGGACCAGATGTCCCGTGTTTTTCCAAAACGTTTTTATAGGTTCACGGATGAGTGATGCAAGCTGAAAATATGCGGCCTGACACTTTATGTCAGAGAAAATGTTATCATTGTATACAAATCACTGAACAGATGACAACCAGGGTGAATGTACAAACAGGCAAAATTCCCGCAACGATAGCAGAACTTGTGATATTTTGCTGGAACAAATGTATGCAAACAACAAGTCAATGGCTGGCAAGCACAACAATAAGCAGACACTAAACCAGTCTGATGTATGCATGACCAATCGGAAACATGAGCGATTTCCAGCCTCCGGCTGCATGGTAGAGATACTCAGATCTTAAGTATTAACACCCCACTGTAGAGATACTCTGTTGCAAGTAAAAGTTCTATGAAAATGTTACTTAAGTAAAAGTACAACGATGCATCTCCCCCTGGGGAACAATAAAGCCTTATTGATACAATAATATCATAATGTATTTATTGATTATATTTTGTATTGTTAATATTATTCAATAAAGTATAGTAGCTAAAGCTGTCAGATAAATGTAGTGGAGTGAAGAGTACAACATTTACTTCTGAGATGCAGTGGAGTAGAAGTATAAAGTAGCAGAAAATACAAATACTCAAGTAAAGAAAGTATTTCTACCTCAGAAGTAGACCAACTGTGCATCCATTTAAACACTCTAACACCATAAAGCACATGCACAAATGCCAAATGCTTAATTACTTGTTTTATACAATGGTATGTGTTTATGTCAGATTCTCTTCTTCCTTGTCAAATAAACAGTTGTTTTTATAGCCGGCTAATAGACAAGGAAGCTGAAGTTAGCTTCCAATTCGTAGCTCCCTATTAGTGGCTGGTGATGTGTGACCTGGAACAAGTCGATCTTTTAGAACATAGTTTTTGGTTTATTTTCGTTGGACTAACATATTAACGAGTGATAGGTTGATTATTTTAGATTGCGTGTAAGGTAGGCTGCATGTGATTTTTCTTAAATCTGATATTAGTTGGATTCTGTGGATTATAACCTACAAAATAATCACTAGGATCACCTGGCTTTATTTCATGAGTTATAAAGATAGCGTAATAGCATAATATGTTTCCCATCCTGAATGATTTTCATGTTTTTAATAAGGGTTAGCCATTAGGCCTAAATATATTATTAATCATCAGCATAACTTGATGTCTCACCTAACCTCTCTTCCACCCCCACCATCGGGGATTGGTGGGGGTGACTGCCACCATGCCAAAAGCTACCCTGAGCCATTTTTGAGATCTGGTCTGGGTGTGAAAATCCATTCATGCCAGACTGAATCCTATATTGGGGGATGCTACGTGAGGTGAATGTTGATATGTGTGACCCGAAGTGAATAAGGGCTCTGAATCATGCTGTACATGTGCTAATTGAGACCAGAGTCTCAGTCATCATATATCTGGGTGTTTAACTTAAAATGCGAATAAGGGGCTGGCTTTTCAGCGATGATGACACCATGATGACACAGAGCCATCCCAGTTGGTAGACGCACTACCAGGGAGAAAGAGGATTTTTTTTTATAACCAATTCTATCACAGCAAAAGTAGTTATCAGTGTTCTAGACATATTATCTGTCATTGTCCAATCAGAATCGTCAGATTCAAGTCATGTTTCAAATGGTCCCGCCTCTCTGGGCGATTTCATTGAGGTGGAAAATCGCCCAAGCATTCTCCCATTGACTCTCATGTAAAACTTTTTTTCGGAAAATGAGCCTCCAATGCATTTTGAATGAGGATTTTGGGAGTCGCCCTAACGCGCTTGCGTCATACGTAACTGAGCAAAGAGAGGGAGGGGATATCTTCCATCAAGTCACTTGCTACTTTCAAGATGGCTACTAGTGTGTGCAATTCCGTTGTGTCTCTGAAAGAAGTTCCTTTTAGTCGACGATCCAATTCAGACAAATTGGCATTAAAACAATCAGGACCTCCAAGACCAAATTTAATAATTAAACAGGTTTCTACAATGGGGGGGAAAGTCCTACACCCGAGGATTTTCCATCTAGTGGACAAACGAAGGACTCTGTATGAGTTAATCATCTAACAACAAATTGATACTGTCTTGCTTAATGCACCTATTGCATGGGTCACCTTAATCATTATCAGAAAAATTGCCCCCCCCTGAGATTTTCTTCAGGAGCCGCCACTGCTCGTTATACAGTATGTAGTTTGGCTTTTTGTGTTTTAATCCATTCGGAAATTAATTGTTGGTCCAGTTGACAGCCCATATTTGTGTTGTGATCCGTCGGTAAGACACTGAAGTGTGAGTGATGAAAATAGATATGTAGCGGAGACAAAAATGGTCAACAGATGCAGTTCCAACATCTTTGTGCTGTGCATGGTTGTGGTCGTGAGAGTGGCTAAATTAGATTTGATCGAATTCCGTCTGTAATCCGGAAACAAGGCAAACAAACTCTTAATTATAGTGGTACGCTATAAAGCATATTGATTTCGAGCAATAGATTTGTGATCAAAGTATCTTGTCGGAGAAGCATATTTCACACGTTCTTGATGTTGGTACAGTGTTGATGTTAAAGTTTGCAATACTAAAATACTGTAAACTTACCCTTGCAAAAAAAAACTGCTCTGTCATTATGCACTTGTTTCGTGAACAAACTGTTCACCCCCAGCCAGACATAACAAAGTTATAGGCGTCCGTAGACTTGTAGGCCTTCATTAGTTTTGTAGTCGCTCACAAGGTCTGTAATACAAGGCGGTTGGAGATATCGGGTACGCAACCGCCGGTAAATGCAACTGATCCTCCTAGAAACCAGATTGTTTTAAGTTATATCGGTCGAAACCACATATTTATACGTCGTCCTTGTATCGAGCTCAGATTATCGCAATATCGTGAAAATCGCCGATCGCTTTCGTAACCGGTTTTGGTCAAAACCTTCAAAAGCGTCAAAAACCAATTAAAAAGCTAAAAATGTACGCATGTCATCCTAATGACAGAGATTAGGTTTTAAGATTAATAAACGACCATAACCATAATCAAACAAACAGAAATATATGCATTGTGACGTGAAGACAAAGTACGGATACTGTGGCCAAGACTTTGCAAATTGTGGTTTACTTACAAGTAACTTGGGTGGGCAAGTAACTGGGCCTGTCGTAGTTTATTATTAAACATAATTGTATGTTTAATATTGATATATTGTAATGTATATATATGGGGGGGGGACGACATTTTTGAGCATATTTGTAAATGGGGGGGTCGTGTCCCCCCCCCATTCATATTATGTGAGTTAAGGAAGTGAAGGAAGAGTGTCGGAGATTATTCCTTGACACTGAATCACACTGAATTCATTACACACGACCAAGTTCCTTTTCGTGACAAATCAAAATATACGAATAGAGCTTCTATTGGACAGCCGAGCCCCTCCGTCTACCTGGAGCACACCTGTAAAGTGACGTGGTTGACGTGGTTGTTAACACTTTGTAACCTCCGGCCCGTCCGCACCGCACCGCGGGGGGGCGGGGGGGGGGGGGGGGGTCGACCCACCTGGTTGGTGTACGGCGGGACGTCATCCACACGCTCAAAACACGACTCGTTCGGCGTGACCATGTAAAACAAGGCACGGAACCCGGCGGAGATGTCCTTCACGTCCATGGCCCGTCGCGTCCCTCTCTCTTTTTCTTTTTCCCCCTTGAACTCTCTTGAACGGGAGGGGGTCGAGTAGTCACAGAGAAGTCACAAACTCTCGGCCACTTGTGTCTCGTCGTTTCTCCGCAGCAGCAGCAGCAGCAGTCAAGTCATTAGTCAACAGAACTGCGGCTAATTTAAGACGCGGGGGGGGGCGGGGGGGGGGGGAACCGGTCCTACAATAACGACCGCATAACAGACGAGAGTGACAACAACCCGGGAGCTAAGACGCTTTAGTAACGTTGTTGCTCCGAGGCGGGAGTTCTGGCGCTGCTGTCATCATCACTTGACTGTCATCAACACACACACGCACGCGCGCACACACACACACACACAAACAATCACACGCATACACACACACCAATCACACCCACTTGTCTGCTTTGATCTCGCGAGATTACACTATTTACCCGCCACATTACCAACCCCAGACACCATTGTGTGTGTGTGTGTGTGTGTGTGGTGGGTGGGGGGGGGGGGGGGGGGGGGGCGGTCTAGTCAAATAAATAGCGAATATGTAAAGAATGTAAAGAATTTAACTGTTGGTTCCAATTTATTTGCACTTATTCCTGCGACATCTCCAGGCCAAAATGACTGTCAGGGTTTATTACTGGGCGAGTTTAAAGATGTAAGTGTTACATACCCACATTTGCATATATATGCAAATGTGATTTCCTGGCTCCTGGCTTAGTTAGTCATTAAGGTTTAGTTACATTACATAGGCCTACAGTAGAAACCAACGGAGGCATGTGTAACAGTGCAATAAAATAGCCATAGCCTATCTATCTTTCCAGCGTAATACACACAGACAGACAGTAATCATTAAACACTAATTTCACTCCATTTGGTTTTCGACAATATAAAAGCATTTTTAATATTTATAATATCAATGTTGCTTTGGTGTTTGTCATCGAGTATTTGCTTAGCATTTGTCAAAGAAGTGAGTTGAAGCTAAAACCAGCTACAAACTAGCACTTGGAAACAGTTGAATGTTCACTACACATTTGAAATCAGTAAATACACATTATCATCCCTTTGTACATATTGTACATTTATTTTGCATCGCTGTACTCTTTATGACGATGTCAAATCAGCAAACAGCAGTCCTTTTAAGGACAGTCCTGAGGCAGGGAGGGAGTGGCCTCTGTACGGAGGCGTGGTCTATTTTGTTCTCTGTCCATCACAAGTGAGCATGCTCAGAACTCTGGTCGCTGTCGTGACTGTCCTCATTGGCTAAGGAATCCGTGGAGTGGCGGAGGGCCGCGATGCCAGAGAACTCCGAGGGCAGCAACGTTCCCTTTTTCACATTGACCAGTTCTTTCTCCCGGGCCAGCGCCCCCTGCTGGCCTCCCTTCACCCGCTTCCACTTCATCCTCCTGTTCTGGAACCACACCTTCACCTGCAGGGGGTCAAACAGTCAAAGGCGTCAAACACACAGCGGCGTTGTTGTTTAGGGTTTTGAGGTGAGAGCAAAACAAGACATTTTGGCGGTTGAGTACTTCGTGAAAAGACGTCCAGCAAAAAAATATTAGGCCCGAAAAAGCAAACAGGCCGAGCAGTTGCTCGCTCATTACTTCCAACTAACTTTTGGCATTTATTACCATGGCAATTACGTGATGATGTACAGTTCCATCTGCTGCCTGGCGTCGACCGTTTTTTTTCCCTGACTCTGCAACTTTGGGCCATATTTACATTGCCCAGACTGATGATTAAGCTGTTGCCTAAAACAGTTTACACGGTCAGGAGCCAAAGCTCTCCCAAGTGTCGGCACTGGGCTTGGGGTAGAAGGAGGGGGGTGTGGTGGGGGTGGGTACTCGCTCACTCCTTAACCGTTGGGCGAGTTTATTTTTGGGGCGTCGTCATTCCGAAGGGGGCCCCCCCCCCCCCCCCCGAGTCACATGGTCAGGAAGTCGGGTTGACAGCACAAATGTTTGTCCTATACGTCCAAAATGTTTCCCCCATAAAGTGTCACGTCAGTCTCCCTCCTCGCCGCGAGGGGCTTCTCAGAGAGCCGGAGACCGAGGTGCAGGACAACACGGTTTGAACGGCCCGGTGTTGTCCTTAGCTAGTTTCTTATTGCTTCACTTCGCCGTGTCCTGTAACCCTTGGACTGTAGCAGGGCACCGGTTACCGGATTTCATCATCCCAGAAAGTGCCTGCTCTCACAGCTAGTCCAATGCAGTTTACACTGGTGTGAACCTTCACTCCACACCTAGATACACAGCACCCCCCCCCCCCCACACCCACACACACACACACACACACACACACACACACACACAACGCTGACAGCTAGCTTCCAAGATTTTTCCAATATTACCGTAAGTTTCGACGACGACCTGTGACAGCTGAACCCCCCCACCTCTCCCCCCACTCCCCACCCCACCCCCCCCCTCCTCCTGACAGCTTGAAGAAGGTATTCTAAGAAAGTGCTCTCAGGTTTATTTATATATCTTATCTGCGTTATTGTATCGTTACACTTTCAGGGAACTTTACAGGGGTGAATCTTCAAGGCCTGTCCTCAGCTCCACACAGACGACATTTCCAATTAAAAGACGATGCGACGGTAAAACTGTACACGACTACGGTAGTTGTTGCTGAGTGCAACAACATATCATGGCAAGAAAATACAGTAACACAACTATTGACCTTTATTTAACATAACAACACGGACAAAATATAAAAGCCCTGCTGTTAAAATGCTCGCTTGATCTTACGCTCCTGTCAAAATTGTACCCCAAAGCAGGCTATACTGCTGTTGACATCGAGTAGCTTGTAATTTGCAAGAATCACATCTTTCTTACTCTCCGACGAACAGTTGATCAGTTTAGCATGAAGCGTGCCAACTCACTTGCTGGTGAGCCATGTTGTGTCATTACTCTTGTGTAAAGAATCAGGCCATAAAACACACCTTCAGTCCTCGCTGACAGGCTGCTATGCCTTCCTACGTGACCGAGTACAAAGCCAACAGACATTCCGTCAACGCGTTTGCATTTTCAACATTGCCGCAGAGAAAACGGTTCGACGACGGCAGCGGGGGCATTCCACACGCGACCTCACCGGGAGACCCTCGTTCCCTGCCTCATGGCTTGCATGATGTCACCGGGCCATACCATAATAAAAAACGTTTTGCCACCGTTTTGCAATATGTAACAGTGGTTCGCTTAAGGGTTCATTTGATACCTCTGGTTCTACATCTCTTGCACGTAGCCCAATACTATTGAATGCAGTGCGAAGATGATCTACACCCCCAAGGACTGAAATGGCATTTGGCCTCTAAGGGACACCATAGTTTTTCTAATCATTAGTTCACACGAGCTGTGGGAGCTTATCTCCTATATAAAGCCAACATGTATATGTTACATTCTGGCCTTGGTTTCCAGCATGACCCGGGAAGTGAAAAGACCTTCCTGCTGTGCTGTTAAACGGTCTCTACTGTCAGCCTGATACAATCTCGCCGACGCAATGTCACTGTACAAAAAAACCTTTAACCATGATTAACAATGATCAATGGCCGTGCAGTTTCCCAGATTATGACGTGAAGTTTCCGAAGGGGGGTGGGAGGGTGAGGGGGTGTCAGGAGAACAACAGACAGGGTGTAGCTTCCTTCCTCTCCTGTTTACCTCCTGTTATTTGCTTCATGTGCCAGCTTTAGTCCAGTCCCTGGCCAGGGTCTCAGACACTAATACTGCAGTTAAGGAGGAGTTGAGCAAGAGAGGGAGGAAGTGTGTTGCCAGAACTTCCTCTAAAATATCCCCCTCACTCCCCCCCCCCCCCCCCCCCCCACCCCCAACCCCCATCCCCTGCCTGGACTGTGAGGGCTGCTTGGGGGGACAGAAACATCTGGAATAGGATAGTCCACCACCACCCGCCCTCCGCCCTCCGCCCCCCCGCCCCCCCTCCGCCTTCGCACACAGCTGGGGAACAATCGCTCACGCACAAAAGCTACGAAAACACAGTAGCGCGCCGAGAACCGTCATCCCGAAAAACGTCTCTCAGGCTGCTTTGGGTTTCTCAACACGGCCGTTTGGAGTGCTGAGCGGCCCTCGGGAGGTAGCGCGCGCGGGGGGGGGGGCAGGATAGTGTAGTGGTTAGGGTGTTTGTGTGCGACTCCCTGCCAAAAAGGTTCAGGGTTCGAACCCCGTCTACCCGTGGGCATCCTTGAGCGAGATTTGGATAAAAGCATCTGACAGGTGGACAGATGTATGGCTGGGGGGGAAGTATATACAGTATATATAGATCTATATATAGATATACTGTATATACACAGTATATGTATTTAAACATTGGTTCCAATGTATTTGCCCCAGGCCTTGATACACATCTCAATGCCACTTTTATAGTAAATAGAGGTGGACAGCGTCAGACTGAGGACAGACAGACAGGTGTAAGTACCTGTCTCTCGGTGAGGTCAAGGTTCACCGCGATCTCGTATCTCCGCAGGCGGGTCAGGTAGTTGTGGTGGGCGAACTCGGCCTCCAGCTCGCGGATCTGCTCCTTGGTGAACGCCGTCCTCTCCTTCCTGGGTTTACTGCTCACGTCTGACTTGTAGTTCCCGTCCTGAGACTCTGGAAATCAAAGACCAACGCACACCCAGCCCGGCCCGGTCAGTCTCAGGGGATTTATATGCAATGCAGAGAAGGAGCCGTAATAGAAGCAAGGCCTCTGTGTGAGAGGCAGGTGCAAATCAGTCTAGGAGGAAAAAAATACAAAGAAAGTGTATGAAGGAAATTACAGTGAACCGCCAATCATCTTTTACTGTTTGGCCATTGTTTATGAACACCTGAAGTGGGTGGGCGTCCCTCAGGAGGGGTCCCAGACAGAAGCACATGTGTGTGTGTGTGTGTGTGTGTGTGTGTGTGTGTGTGTGTGTGTGTGTGTGTGTGTGTGTGTGTGTGTGTGTGTGTGTGTGTGTGTGTGCGCGCACGCTCGTGCAGCTGTGCTCTGGCAATAGACTGGCGTTTGTAATTTGCAATATGGAGTTAATTACTTTCAGGTGTGAAGGGGTGGCTGATGTACTCGCCTCGTAATGGTGGTCACAGCATGAAATATGGAACAGATCAACTCGGCGGGAAGTTTAAATTATAAGGCAGTCTGTCATTATTTAATTCTGCACTTCTTAGTTACAACTTAGAACTAACAAAAAACTAACAAAGTATTTTTTTGTATTTCTTTATTATAACCAAGTGTCTTTTGAGTGAACAGGATTCAGGTTAGATTCAAAAGAAAATGTGAATAATAAACGGCAAACAACAGCATCCATTAAAACAAATGGCCGCCACTGAAAACGACAGGACGGATAATTATAACCTGACATGATCTGGTCCGGTCCGCTTGTTCCCTTAAGACAAGGGCTAACGTGTCAAAAATGCAACACACGCGTTTCTTTTGTCATCCTCTCATTCTCTTTACTCCAAGTTTTTCCACAACCTCTCCGAGAAAGAAAGAAAGAAAGAAAGAAAGTGCACATTTTTAATTAGCTTGCCTCAACTTTCCTATTGTGCGGCGGATCGCCTTGTGGTGGGTTTTTAATTTTTTTTATTTCCCCCTGTTGGAAAAGCCGCGGCGGGCACCACGACGCACTTGAAAGCGAGCCTTGATTGCATGCTAATTCACGTGCGGTGCTGCTCTGTAGCGTGTGTTAATCCAGCAGGCCTGTGTCAAACTAAACTGTAAATAGTGCGCAGAGCTCCGCGCCAGACTCCCAAGCCCCACCAGACCCCAGACCGCTCCGACACCAGACAGCACGAGAAAACCCAACCGCCCTCGCTCAAACAACAGGGATTACGTGCAAAAAAAAAATACGCTTTGAGAACGCACAGACACAGAGTCACACATCATTTTTATTTGTGCTTAGATTGTGTCCTCCTCCTTCTAAATGAGTATGTCCATCTTTGGACACGAGCCATCCAAAGTTATATGCAAAGCTGTAAACTTTAACGGTTCCTTGAAACCTATACCGTAGTGCGCAGTTGAACACAAAACACACGAAGCCTATAGGAATACACATGTGGAGAAATTCCCACATGTGTTTTATAAGAGAGAGCTGCAGAACTGAAGCTGATCGCTGCTTGACCAGCCGTGAGCGTGAGCAGCTTTGCTTTGACCCCGCGTTGCTTCCCTGTAATTTCCACCAGGCGCCTTTGTACCGTGGTGTCTGGCCCGGGATAGAGAGGATAGGGTGGGGAGAGGGTGGAGGCAGAGTGGGGAGTGGGTGGAGAGAGGGTGGAGGGGAGCTGATCGGAGCAGGGCCTCGGAGGGCTTGCGCCTCGCTTTCTCCCCTGGTAAACACAGACATTGTGTAAGAAGATGAAGAAGAATAAGAATAAGAATAAGAGAATAACAGGAACAGCTGCCCCAGACCAGTGGGTTGTTGGGAGTTTTAAAAAGGCGGGGCAGGTTTTTTTGTTTTTTTCCTTTCTTTTACGAGGGCCACCGCACCGCAGCAATTAGGTCCTCGCCGTGACTTTCATCTGTCCCCAAAAAACAGACGAGCGTAGTTATGAGAGAACTTCAATTCAAGTATCGGGACGGGGACAGGTTCGCGTTCCGTTCAGAACAGAACAGGGGCCCCCGTCTAAAATAACATTTGAAAAATAATAATTACATAATCCTTCGGGGAAAAGGATAGCCCATCATATAATTTTGGGAGGAAAAACAAGTTGTTTGTCATTTTAATTTCTGGTGGTTAGAAGCGACTAACTTGACATTTACAAGAATGGCAATAAAGGCACCACTAAGCCATATTATTGCACAAGCCCTTCAGAAAATGTGGCTCCCAGTGAGAAGATATCTGCTTTGTTGTTTCTCTTTTGTTTCATACTTTTCCAAAATAGTCGGTTTGACAAAATGAGACTTAAGGCTTCATGTCTCATTTTGTCAAACTTTATTGTTCTGCGCATAACAAAAGAAGGAACTTGTTAAAAAGACCACACCCTTGTGCGTAATTCAGTGAGATAACTCAAACAAGTAAATTAGCCCAAGTGAAAACTAAATTAGCCCAATTGACAAAATTATATGATGCTAAACTCTAAAGCAAGGCTGAGAATAGATGAAGAGGTCCACAACACAGACATCCAGACATCCAGACAACCACAACATCAACACAAGTTCCGTAAGCAACAATCTCCCACATCCTTTGGTAAACAAACAAATTGAAAGTTGAACAGGAGGTTTAGCATGAAGATTAGCTCTCGTCTGGGTATATTATTTATATATATATATATATATATAGTATTTATTGTATTTTTATCTAACGCTACATCTCAGGGGATCTTTCCTCAGGTTTCGCGTCCAGATGTTGAAACCGGATCGGGGGGGTCGTTCAGACAGCGCTGGCAGCCGTGTGATATTTAGACAGCTGATTGAGTCAGCAAAGCCGCGCGGCCACGGCTAATCAACGTGATTGGTGTTAGCGAGGAGGGAATGCGCCATGTGCATAATGAGAATGCGCCCCAGCTAACTTAGTGGTGGAGGGCTACAGTGGGATAGCTCGGGGGCATCGCAGGGAGCTGGGATCCGATAGATTTGACGAAGGGGAAGAGGAAATAGAAGATGTTGTGTTGGGTTTGGGACTAAATTATACGGCGGCGGCGGCGGGCCGCCTCACATGTGGTCTGACGGGACGACTTAGGACAAACACAACGGTCTGCCTCAGAATCTGAGCAATCTCATTCCGGAAGAAACTGTCATGTTACATGATTTTGCTCGTATTTCTGCGTTATACATGCCGCAGTGTCATTATGGAACAGCTTTTTCATTTTTCTTTGGAATCCATAGCGGTAAATTAAGTAGCTGCGTTGTAAATGTTGTGACAGTTGCCTCCCCCGCCGCCCCCACCCCGCCCCCACCACCACCACCACCACCACCACCACTACTGAACATTACTTCGCCGCACGTAACAAAGACGTCGCGTTACAAATTGCGAGCGAGGTTCCCAGCCCCAGCATCATAACAATCCATTACGGTGTCAGCTGAGAATCAGAGCAGGCAAATTATTATTATTACACCGTTTAAGGACTTTTTTTTTTCTTCTAACCCTTTGAATGAAGGTCCTGTCAAAGCGGGTGAGAGGTTGTGTCCAGAGGAAGCAACCTGCATCCTGCGTGAAACAGAGACTAATGCTGCGGAAGCCCTCTCAGCCCTGTGGCCTACACGCCCTGGACACGCAACTCAACATGTTACGTCCACACCTCGGGCGCCAGGTATTGTGCACACAATAAAGCAGCACTATAGGAGTTATATTTTGGGGGGGGGGTTTTTTAGGGGTTCAAAATATTCCGCCAGACAGACAGGAAAAGCGGCGGTCGTATCGTCTGAAGAAAACTGATAACTGCAGAGGGATATTGGGTTGCCGTTAAAGTCTCTCCACCACCAAGCCCTCAGAGTTTGTTATGGTGGTTATGGCTGGTAGCTCTCCTACACTCAGTTGTGTGTGTGTGTAATAATATAGGTTCATCAGTCATCCATTTTTATTTCATCCAATAATTAGTGTGGAATTTAAATAGCATATTGCATACAAATATTCTGTGTACAATGTACAGCCTTAAAATAAAACTCTCTACACTAACATATTTTAAAGTGTTGGAGTGGAGTTTAAAATGTACTGGTAATTTTTATAGGAGATTTTTATTCAAGCAATTAAGTTTTAACTAGTCTTTTTAAGCCCCTGATGTAGAATTTATTGGTGTTATAAAGAACAGCCCTGATAAATATCTTTTTTATTTTTAGGTTTAATACAATAAAACCAATGACTTTGAACTTGACTGCACAATGCTCAATATGAAACTTCTTTATTTTATTGCCATTTCTTTACCTCTGCCTTCATGAAACGAAACTATTTATGATACACATATGCTCGTAGGTTTGGGACAAATCCTCGTGATAAATTGCAGCTAAAAGGCGTAATCTTTCTGGGTGTTTAGCATTATGCGCGGCGCCGGTTCTGCCTTTTTACAATCCATGACATTAATTCTTTACAGTGTGTCTCATTTTCTGCTCTCCGAAACCAGCCCCGAAACAGACCAGATGTGACTTTAAAATAAAACATGGCCGCAGTGCACCTTGAGCCTTCTGAAGCCCTCTCTCCGTGCCCGACGTGGCCGACGCTAACTGCTTTTGTTCCATGTCTGCCAACACCGACAAAGTCATTTCGCGACAATACAGTGCCGTGAACCGCGCGAGTCGCTCCGTCGTAATGTGTTGTTGAAAGATTAAGAGTGATGAGTCGGAGGGGCCAGAGGGGCCACAGTTGCTCTGGTGCTCCCGCCACCCCACCACCACCCACCACCCACCACCCCCACCCCCCCCTTGTTCATGTGACAGTGTTTGCACAAGAATTACTGTTAAACAATGAATTGGCTAAAACAATGGCATTGATTTCAAATGCCACCATGAATGTGAAGTGAGTCTATTGTGGGTGGTTAAGTGGAGTCGGCTGACTTGTTCATAAAGCATTAGGTTTGAAGTTTGCCTTACTTGAATCACTTGAATTCCCCTCAACAAAGACAAATGCCCCCCCCCCCCACCCATGTTTGCCTGGCTGTCGAAATGATCTCCTTCCTCACTTTAACACAGACAACAAATCACCCCGTCTGACTTCACAACCTGCTCCCCCCTCCCTCCCTCCCTCCCCCTCCCCTCCCCTCCTCATCCTCTCACCTGAGCTGTCACTCTTCCTCTTGGCCGTTCCTCTTCTCCGCCTCGGCGGGCGACAGAGTCTGCCGGCCAAAGTCCACGGGGGCGCAGGTGTGCCCGTGTGGGGGCTGCTGCTGCCCCCCAGGCTGGGGGTGCTAGCGCACATGCCGGGCCCTCCGGGGGGGCCCAGGTCCTCAGCCCCGGGGCCCGCGTCCGGCCCCGCGTGGGACTGCGGGTGACAGAGGTTCACGTGGCGCGAGCCGCCGTTGCCGTTGCCCGGCGACGGCATCTGCGGGATGTGCCAGTGGGCCTGATGCCTGTTGCTGGGAGGCGGCATGCTGCTGCTGCTGCTGCTGCTGCTGTTGCTGGTGATGCTGGTGGTGGTGATGCGGGGGCAGGTTGCCGCGGTGAGAGGGGTGATGGGGGTGGTGCAGGTGGTGGTGGTGGTGGTGGTGGTGCTGTCCCGAGAAGAGGCCATCGTCGGCCGCGGCGGTGACGCGGAGGGGCTAGCCTGTGACGATGCAGGGCGAGGGGGAGGAGGTGGCGGGCGAGGAGGACGGGTTCCGGGTAGGAGACGTGGTCCGACCGGCCCGTGCAGTGTCAGCGGGGAGTGGGTGAAGGCCGGATGCAGGGCCTGCGCCGGCGCGTGGGGGCTACGCAGGCACCCAAACAGCGTGTGATCCATCGCATGCAGCGGCACGCCTCTCGGCCCCACACAGGTAAGGAGAGCGAGGGGGAGAGAGAGAGAGAGAGAGACAGAGAGAGAGAGAGAGAGAGAGAGAGAGAGCGAGAGAGAGAGAGAGAGAGAGAGAGAGAGGGGAGAACGCCGGGGGAGAGGAACCAGACGCGACTTGGATAAAGTTACTAAACTAACCGAGGAGAACGTGATAAGGAACCAAGGAATCACCAGCGGCGCAGAGTATATCCAAACTCTCCCCTTGTCTCTTACGCCAAGACCTCTCTCCCCCTCTGGTCCTCACACAGTCAAAGCAAGGAAAAGAAAGAAGAAAATGGGATGGAAGACGAAAACAACACACACACACGCACACAAAAAAGAGAGTTGGGAGGGAATAGGAGGAGCAAGAAAAAAAAAGGTTTTCTCTTTTATAGGGGTGTCCCGCCGGCGCGGTTAATCCGGAGCAGGCAGCCAGTTGCCGGGCTGCGAGGGAGGTAAACAGTGAGTCCGGGGGTGTGAGCCACAGAGGCAGGAGAAGGGGGACCTCTCGGATGACAGCAGGAGCTGGGGTGCCTGGAGCCGGGAGCTGGGAGCTAGAGGCTGGTTCCCTGGAAGTGGCGAGCTGAGAGGATGGGGCTGGAGGGGAGGTTATAATAGGGTGTTAACGTGAGAGGAGGCTGGGTCAGAGACTGCATATCGCGGCTACTGACCACATTACATATGATCACCCTCCAAAAAGCACAGCACAATAAATCTGCACTATTAAAACGGCCAATGAGCCCTCGGGTATTTATTATTCAAGGCCAATTTATTTTTGGACTTGGATTTGACCTCCGGTGACCCTCTCTTCTCTCGTCTTCTCTCTCTCTCTCTCTCTCTCTCTCTCTCTCTCTCTCTCTCTCTCTCTCTCTCTCTCTCGTCTCTCTCTCTCTCTCTCTCTCTCTCTCTCTCCTCTCTCTCTCCTCTTTCCTCTCCTCTCCTCCTTCTCCATCCCTCCTTCGGGGGATTGGCAGAACGAGGGTCTGCTAGGATGGGTGACACCGGGGGGGGGGGGGGGGGATATAGGATTCCAGCAGGTCAGGGGGTTAAGTTTGGGATGTCGGCCGACCTTTGCACCCTGTCATTGCTTTAAGTGGCGTGTACATTTTTATAGGGGTGGTGGTGGTGGTGGTTGTGCTGTTGTTGGTGGCGGAGGGTTGATTTGCTTCCGTGTGTTTTTGTGTTTCCCTCTTCCTCCCCCTCAACCCCCTGCCTCGTCATCATCGTTAGCCTGTCAGTACGTGCACGCAGATCAGCCCCCCCACCCGCCCCAACCCCCCCCCCCCCTGCTCAGGTTCAGCTCCCCTCTCCCTGGACTGCTAGTGGTCTACTGCTCCTCTGTACAGCAGCTTCAGTAAACGTCTTATCGTGCCATTGCACACTTATATTGTTTCAATGCAATTTGCAAATGCATTCATTCAGAAAAAGTAACAAAAAAAGCACATATCATTATTGAATATATGAATCATACTTGGGCCTCAAATGATGATTACTTTTTCAAATGAATTTTTGTATTATTTGGTTTTCTTTTTTTTTGTGGTGGTAGGGGGGAGGGGGTGGGGCGGGCTAGTCATTGTCATTTTGTGAGTGCAATTTGTGAGTTGCAATTAAATTGTTTGCCGAATAGCGGCAACTGGGAACTTCAAAAAGTAAATTCGACCCTACCTCGAAAAATTGTATACAGATCAGAGATTATTATTATATCTGGCTACTCTTGGGAAGCCCTCACCAAGAGTAGCCAGACATAATGTATATTAAATTACATTTTACATTCATTCTGAGATGCTCAGTGCAAGTAAGGGGTCAAAATAAAAAGGAACATTTGCTACCTAACACGCTGAGACAAAAACAGATGTAAATATAATCATATGATTAATTTAATTATTATGGCCTGCAACTATTAAACTGTCCAAAACAGACCAATCAGTTATTATATATACGTTTTCTGTTTGTATTGTAACAAATAAAATGCTAAAAAAACAATGCCAAAACATTAAATATTAAATATTAAAAAAAAAATTGAGGCTATAAAAAGCATGCAACCCTGGAATTGAGGAATGGGTGAAAAAGGGTCTCATAAAATGTGTAAAGTCTGGGTGAAAATGACACATAATTAGAACAAGGACTCTGGCTTTATTGATAAAGAAAAATATTTTAGAACCATATATTTGCTGTATGTAGGACATATGCTTTATTTATATGCATGAATTATTATTATTAATATGACAGAAGATGGACCTTTAATATAAATTATTAAATAGGCGCTGTGCACTTTTTTCTTGCATACAGTATTATAGCATTTTTTAATCAGAGATGATAACCTTCCTACATTAATACATTCAAAACAAATGCAAATGCTTTTTGTCAGTCTGCCGTTTCAGCTCTTTAAGGTTACACTCAAGTTCAACACACAAAACACCAATTATCATGACTATACCATCACATAGACAATCTTCACTTTACTAAAGCAAACAGATCCTAAAATACAATTTTCACGAATCAAGTCTGTTATTAATATAATTCCAAAAACTTTAACCGAGATATGAGTAAAAGAAGCCCTTACATTATTTGCTTTTGACTGCAGTGGTCCAGTGGAAATCTGCACACACACACACACAGGCTTCTGAACGTGTGACAACACGGACCGTGCCGCACGCTCAGCAGGCCCCGCATGGGGGAGGAAATTAATTCCCCTTACGGGGGGAAAATGACTTTAACAGACACCACCGCCATGTAGCCGGCAGACAGACCGGGACTCTGTCGCTCTCCCCACACACACACACACACACACACACACACACACACACACGCATAGTCATGGACACACACACACAGTCACACAGTCATACACACACACTTCTCCCTTCTATACAGAAGCGGTGTGGGAAGCAGGGAGGCAGCGCGGCTCTGAAGGCACCCTTAAGGTGAGGTGTGTGAGTGTGTGAAAGGCTTCTGCTGTTTACATTACAAATTAAGGCTATTAGCAGGTCCACCAGGGTCCTGCACGGCGGCTCAGCCCAGCTAGCTAGCGGTATTAATACACATGTGCTTCCACTCTGTCAGCCAGGGTGCCCTGCAGCGTGGGCGACCCGGTGGATCCTACACTCTCTCTCTCTCTCTCTCTCGCTTTCTCTTTGTTTTTTACTACTGAGACCACTAAAACCTTGTGAGTGATATCACATCCCCCCCCATGTTGTGTGTGTGTGTGTGTGTGTGTGTGTGTGTGTCGACGATGACGTAGGCATGTGTGTGTGTGTGTGTGTGTACAGGAGCATGGGCCGGCCGCTGTGTGCGTAATAAGGACGAGAGACAGAGAGAGAGGAAGATGATTGTGTTTAGAGGGATGAGAGAGAGAGAGAGAGAGAGAGAGAGAGAGAGAGAGAGAGAGAGTTTTGTCCTGCAGGTTCTGCTTCTTTTCGGTATTCAGTAGCAGAGGGACAGAAGGGGGGGGGGCTGGAGACGGCGAAGGGTAAAGGTGATGTTGTGTGGACTCGTGGCAGTAGGACGTGGTGACTGGGCTGAGGGGGGGTTGGGGACTGGGCGGTGAGGCGGGGGGTCTCTGCATTGATACGTTACATAGACCTGCTGCTGCTGCTGCTGCTGCGTGACAAACCTGTGGCTGTCATTCAGAAAAGGCCCACGGTGGGCGGGGGATATACAGGAGAGAGGCCTACAGAGAGAGAGACAGGGAGTCTGTCTGTCTGCCTGCCTCTCTCTCTAAAAAAGTATGTCGCTGTCATTTTGGTTCAGACCCGTTTTGAATGCCTTGAATACGGTGGCCGAGGAACACATGCAAATAAACAAAGCACAAACAAATTAAGAATACATCTACATCAATTCTAAAACACCTTGAACGCATATTTAGACCCTTGAAACCTTGATGAAGTCACTTTCTTCAATAATTTAGAAAATATCCGTTTCGTCGTTTCATTGAATAGATAACAAAAAAAATGACAAAAATAGATAGAATAGAACAGATAGAAATTGTAATTTTCTAATTCCATCAATCCACCAGTGATGATAGTTTGTTGAAAGGAAAACTAGAGCAGACTTGGAATATAAAATGTGTAACCGAAGCCGCGCTCGGGCCCTTCGGCTCTAAATGGGCCCGTTCCTATTTGCATCCATTTCTTAACGCTGTAAAAAAAAAAATGGCGTTTGTATTACAGGAGCTGCAGTCTCTGTCGCTGACAACAGACTCAGGCCTGATCGCAATAACAGCAGACGCATTTTCTCACGAAAGTAGACAAAGAAGTCAAACAGATTTTAATACATCCTATCGGACCCTGACCAAGTACAGGAGTTTAAAGCACCGACATTTCAAAAAGTGTCCTCATTCTGGAACCGCAAGGAACACTCACTTCTTCTTTTTATAAATTTGGTGAATTTACAGCAAGAGAAACGTAATATCCTTCAGCGAGAAGCCATTGATGTAGCTCTCAATATAATAATACAGGCTTTTGGAGAGACCGAGTGTGTGTACGGTCATTATTGAAACTTTTCATGAATCCTTCTTTTAATATGGAAAGATTTACGAGTGCCTCGCTTTTGATGTCGCGCTCATAGATCACACAGCCATGTCAATTTCATACGTTTAATACGAGCAATAATACGAGTTTCATTTTTTTTATGTCTAAAGTGAGCCATATTCCCGAAGGGCAATCTAAAAAAAAAATGAAGTAAAACTGCATGACATTGTAAAAAAGTCAAAGAGACATATATTATATTTTATGTCTGCGTATTCTAGCTCTAAAGATGTAATGTAAAAAATAATTATGCATTACATACAGATAAAATCTGTTACAAATATTTGTAAATGTTCAGATGCCAAATAAACAGATGCCAATATGAATTCCCCATAAAAATGTAGGCTGCTAAATATGTAGTATTATCTATTTTTCTATCCGTCTGTCTCCTATGTCTGTGTATTTGTATATCTTTCCGTCTAAAATATAAATTACGCTTTCAATTAGAATTCACTGTATGTCGGTATTTATATCAAAAAGCGTCTGCTAAATTCACCCCAAAATACTACACAATAATATAATATTAATAAATTATATTAAGAATAAGAGTCAAAAAGAAGTTGGCTGTGTGGGTGGGTGGGTGGAGGTGATGGAGGAGATGAAGGAGTCTTGTTTTATTTCAGAGCTCATCCGTATAGATTTACAGTGGGCTGTCAGCAGAGCATTGCCCGCCACACACACACACACACACACACACACACACACACACACACACACACACACACACACACACACACACACACACACACACACACACACACACACACACACACACACACACACACACACACGTGGTGGTGGTGGTGATGGACGGTGGATGTGTGAGAGCGAAGCGATGCACCTCAGCTCACGGCTTGTCTCCATAAAGGAGAGCACAGAATCAGTCTTGTGGGAAGCAGCGTGGAGCGTGGAGACGTCAGAGGTGCGGCTTCTGAAGGTACGACGCTGACCTCAAGGGAGGGTGCGCTTGTTTCGCCTCACGGAGCTGCAGATGGACAAATCACTTGAGGGAGGTAATGAGATGTTCACAAGGAGAAATGTGAGTTGATGTTTGGCACACTTGAAGAATAATATAGAATCTGGTGGCGTTGTTTGTTTCAACACTGTCCTAATGCTAAGACTGGACTCTGTAAACTCATCACAGAGATATTTGGTAACAAACGACACAAATAAACACAGTGCTGCCAAACATAATGGTGTTTCACACATTCTCTATTTTCCTACATTTACATTTTAGTATCAGTAAACTTTTTTTTTTACCACTTACTTAAATCACACAGTGCATAAGGGAAACATTATCATTACAAGCAAATTTGAAAGACTTTTTCCAAACTATGTGCTTCTTGAGTAATCCAGCACTAAATGTATTTTGATGCCTGGTCGATGCCAGGCACCGACACGTTAATTTCGGGGCCAAGTTGGGAAACGGCTCTGCTCTTAGGTGGCCATTTTGTGGAGCTTAAAAGGCCACAGACAGCTCCAGTGAGATCATCATCTATTATGGTGTGGCGGGGCCTTGCCTTGCCTTTGCGGGCAGCACCGATCCCTTCCTCTCTGCCTTGAAAGGCCCCCGGGGCCAGACGTCTGTGATGCTGTGCAGGGCTCTCGCACCCCAGGCAGCCGACCACGCCTCAAACGCTCCAGGGTCCGCACAATAAAAAGTATAAAACTGGGACTGCGACAACCACCACCAAACCCAGCCCCCCCCCCCCCACCCAGCCCCCCCCCCACCCCCCAGGAAAAGAAGAGGATGGGCCCCCTGAGCTGGGGCTCCCACTCTGGGCTCTGGGCTCTGGCGCGGCTCCTCCAGCAGCCGCGCACGCTAACCCAATAACGCCGTGCGCGTGATCCAATAACACGCTTCCTCCCAAACTAAATGTATAAAAAAGGCTCTTCCTTCACACGCTTTAAAAAAGGCCACTCGTAAGGGAATGGGTGCCAGCCGCCTTCAACACCACCAGACCCTCGTCCCGCCCGAGCTGTGACTGGGACCATTAGTAACTCTAATCCCAACACCCCCCCCCCCTCTCCCTTCACCACCACCACCACCTTATACCGCTATAGGCTCCCCCTTTTTCTCTTTAACGGCGTAATTTGTCTCCGACTCCCACACCTCGGGGCTGGTCCAAGCGGGCTCCTACTCCTATACTTGCGGCCATATTGCATCACTTCAACCGTCCCCGCTTCTCTGTGATGCCGGCGATCGCTGTGAAAACATGCTGTTTCAATAAGGACCAACCGCTCCGAGAGGGGTGAAGTCAACCCCGTCACCATTTAACGGCCTCCCCCTTTCCCTTCGTCTCTCTCTCTCTCTCTCTCTCTCTCTCTCTCTCTCTCTCTCTCTCTCTCTCTCTCTCTCTCTCTCTCTCTCTCTCTCTCTCTCTCTCTCTCTCTCTCTCTCTCTCTCCTCTCTCTCTCTCTCTCTCTCTCTCTCTCTCTCTCTCTCTCTCAGGGTTGGGGTGGTGGAGGTGGGGTGGGGGGGGGGGGGGGTAGGGATTCTGGATGTCTCCCAGAACATTTGTTCCCCTCCGGTTCCTGTGTGGGCAGCCGGACAGGAAGGAGTGGTGGCGGGGTTGGGAGCGCTGGTGGCGGGTGGTGGCGGGTGGTGGCGGTGGCGGTGGGGGAGGGTGGGGTTCAGCGGGTGTTGGAGCTGGAGAGACTCATTAACACTTCATCCACGACGCTCAGGCAGCCCAGAGGCTGGAGCTCTCGCTGTCATGCAGGGCCACGGTGCGCTCAGACAGGGATTAAGCCTTGCATGCTAGGTGACATGATGTGTGTGTGTGTGTTTGCCTGTGTGTGTGTGTGTGTGTGTGTGTGTGTTGAGAATGGTTTCCACCGAGTTTTTAGGCTTGATGTGTTTTCCTAATCCAACACCGTAACGTCCTGTACAGGATGGGGGGTTGTGCCAGCTATGCTGTGCGTCTCGTCATTACCAAGTCCTCGTAAGCACTTGTGAGTTTCAATTCGGTTGCATCACCAATACGTGAGTAATGTCCTAACTAGTAAAATGACAAGCTATGTAAACAAGGTGCTTGACAAGACCACAGAGGACAATGGAATCGCATGGCGGTTGGCCTTGCGAGGTAGCTGGACTCACTAGATCACATTCATGCATCTTGCCAGGTACTACTGGCATCGATGGTGATAGGCAGATTGTTCATCCAATCAGCTGCCTACAAGTATTTCTTGAAAAGTGCCATCTCTTTTATAAACAGTTTCCAAGGACGATTTCCCACATGGTTCTGCGTAACAAACTATCTGACGCGTCAATAGCTTAGTACGGTACAGTATCGGGAATGCTTGCATCTTGGCGTTTACCTGCAAGGGGTTAACCGAGCAATCATTGAAACTTGTTCTACTAATCCGGCAATTATGAGTGCTTGAAACTTGCTTTGTGCAAAAGTTGTTGTCCCATCAGCGACGTATTGTTGTTTCACTCTCTTTTGTTTGTCAGTTGCTTTGAACAAACGTGTTTGCCGAATGCCCTGAATTTAAATGTATCCTCACTGTGCACTGAAATTCCGGGAATTTACTTTGCACAAGGAGGTTTCATTCATTCATACATACTATGCCACGCTACACTACTGTGCTCTGCTATGTTAAAGTACAATTACACCAAAAAGCTACTCAATTCCAGTAACTTGAGACATTGCAAGTCGTTACTTGACACCCCTGGGTACATACCTGCTATCGTTAGAGTGCCCCACCCTATGACACTAGGTTCAAACCCCCCCCAGGCCCAGTCCGGTGTACCATAGAACACTGACCTCTGCTGGCTCGGAGCGTTATAGCCCCCCCACATCAGCGTGGACATCAGACCAGATTAGATCAAATCAGATGAGTTCAGATCAGATGCAACCAGAACAGACTAGATCAGATCAGGTCAGAATAGACCACACTCGATCTGCCAACATCATGTCTGGTAAATGCTATGCATTTCATACACCAGCGGTGCCCTAGGTGTCTTGCTCAGGGAGACCTCGACACTTAGCTAGGTGGAGCCCGGGGATCGAACCAGCAAACTTCCTGTTGACAGACCCTCTCTTACCTCCTGAGCTACTGCCGCCCCTGCACTGTATGTGAGTAACTCTTGGGGTTGGGGGCAACATTTGGACGTCTTAGTCTTAGTCTGGATATGTTTGCTTGACATTTATCCATTTACAGCTTGGCTCCCACTAGGTCATTTCTGTCCGCTTGTCATATTTAGAAGTTGACCAATCGGAACCCGGTGACCTCTGCATACTTTGCACTCAGCAAGGTCACCGGCCGCCCCCCTGGGGAGCCATACATCTCTCTCCCTCTCTGAGTCATCCTCGGACTTGGGCTTCACAAGCCTCTTCCCGCCCACCTCCAGAGTCCACACAGTCCAGGCCAACATGTATTCTCAATCAGTGAGACCCGTCGGTTAGGGTCCCGTCTCTCTCTCTCTCTCTCTCTCTCTCCCTCTCTCTCTCCCCCAGTCCAGCGGTGGCGTGGACAATGGGAGGATATCGAGACGTGCTGCTCCGCCCCACCCCTGCTGCTCTACCAGCGAGCGTGTCTGCGCAGGGAGGGTGGGGGGGGGGTCAAGAGGTGGCTCTGCTAATGTCAATTTCCTGCGTTTTATGTGTTGTTAAACCACAGGGTGTAGATGTTGCCGTTGTTGTTGTTGTTGGGGTTTTTATTAATGTTTCACAAGTACATTTATACGCAAAGCACAGAGAAGTGTGTCGAGATCTTTTCCGTCCGTCCCCACACATCATCGCCCCCCCACCCCCCCCTGATATGTTCTGTCACCCCCTCAGAGACATCTGCTGAAATCATACCATTTTTCGTTTTTGTTTTTCACTGGACCCTACCGCTGTCCTGTTTGCGGTGACCATGGTGACTGTGTGAGGGGGGGCGGGGGCTATAGGAGGAGGAGGAGGAGGAGGTGCTGCTGCTGCTGCTTTTGGACTTGGAGCCGGACTGCAGAGGAGGTGGGGTGGGGCTGGGGTGGGGTGGGGTGTGTGTGGGGTTTGGACGGGATGGACATCGTTCGGTTCCAGGGCTTTCCAGAGAGTCCCGGGGGTTTCATTAAATCAGCAGAAGAAGAAGAGGAGGGGGAGGAGGAGACAGAGGGGGTGGGACTTCCTGTCGGAATACTGGTCGGTTTGTGACCCCGCCGAAACAGCAGCACGCAAGGCCAATACAGGAACATGGCCACGGGATCATGTCAGTTCCTGTATTGACTACAGGGAGACACAGTAGCCAAGACCAAAATTCCCATGATGCATCTGGGAATTTGCACCCGAGCTTCAACTGCTGATGATTGTCGATGATTTTCCATTTTTAGGTGTTGACTAAAAAAGGGGTAATGTGCATTAGCTATCATAAAACATTACCTATTCGAATCAAATACCTATTGTAAAGCATTACCTATTGTAAAACTTTAGTGATTATATTTAACCGGGATTTATAAAATATTGCTGAATGAAAAATAAAAAGCTTATAACACAACAACCCAACAACAAATTGTAAACCATCCAATGCCTGGTGTCTATTTACAAACAGAGATAAAAGGATAGAAATAATAAAGAGTAGTAAAATAGAGAGAGAGAGAGAGAGAGAGAGAGAGAGAGAGAGAGAGAGAGAGAAAGATGGAAAAAAAGAAAAATATTGGAGAGAGTGATGAAAAGAGGGAAACGGACATAAAGTGAGAAAAAAAAGAGAAAACAAAGAGATGGAGAGTCGGAGAGTCCAGAGTCGTAAAAAGAGAGGGAAAGAGAGAGAGAGACAAAGGGTCGTAAAAAGAGAGGAACCAACTTCCATCAGCAGCAGGAAACAATGGAGACATTTTGGAGCGGAGACGTGACAGCTTATGGATCTCTGTGGATCCACCGCTGCCGCCGCCGCCGCCGCCACTGCTGCTGCTGCTGCTGCTGCTCCCACCCAGGGTCACCTTTTATGAGCGCGCAGGAAGCTCAGGAGCACACGGTCCCACTAGAGATACCGTGATACTGTGGCTGTCAGAAACTGTGAAATTAAAACATCAAAAGGTGCTGTGGCTCAGGTTGGAGAGTAGAAGAAGAGAAGCGGTAGAGAGCATGCAAACAAGCACAAAAAAATGCATTTCACACACAGGCAAGATGGATTCCCTGAACCAATCAGGGAAGACATGCCCCGGAAATGAGCCAAGACGGGGTAAAATCTAAGTGGGCTCATACAGAGACAGACGCCATCAGTTGGAAACACACACATTCTTACAGTGTTTATTCACTCATTAGCTTACAGAGGGCTATGCCATCTCTAACAAATTACACTCCTTAAATATTACCGATAGCACCTTTAACATATATTTTATTTCATGTAATTTGTTTTATTCCTTAATATCCTTCTATTAATACAAGCCAATCGACAATATCCTGATAAAAGTCGCTTTCGAATTGAGAGTAAAGCATGTTTCAGGGGTAAAAATAGGTATAGAACTATCAGGGAAAATTGCTGAATAAATAAGACAATTTTTATAGTGATATTAAATGTATAATATTCAATATTACAGCGTTTGGCAGGCTTTGTTCTCATGGGTTCCTCTCTAATAAATCAAAACAAGGCCATGACGTAGTGAACATACATACTGCAGTAATACCTAGAGAACCCAGCGATAGTGCATGCAGTATGTTATACTGTACGTAGCTCACACACGTGCCCCTAACATGAAGCAGGCCGGGCCAGGATGAGGAGGAGGAGGAGGATGAGGAGGAGGAGGAGGGCTATTAACCAGGCTGCTGACGTGAATGATAGCCGAGCACAGGAAGGCCTCCGCTGGAGGTGATGGGGCAGGTGGGACGAGATCTCAACGTAAGATCAAGTAAGAATGTGGACAGGACAAATAGAGAAATGTGCGAATGTGTTTGTAGAGGGGATGAGGGTGGAGAAATGTGGAGAATTCTGATTGTATTGATGAACTACACAATGGGGGAATTGATCAATTCAATGTGCAAACTTCCTCAAAGAAAAACAGGGTTTCTTTACCTCGATTTATCTGAGTGTATGTTCAGGTCCATTCTGTTGACAATGAATAATTGGCAATTTCGTTGAACTTTAACTATTGTATTCAAATCTTATCCATCTGTCACGTTTCTGGCCAGAAATGGTCAAGCGTGAGAAATTGATTTATTAGGTCATCCAGCAGGTGGAACACAGCCAAACACACGCCGACCCTCTCTCTCACACCCCTGTCTCGTTCACACAGGTAACAGGCACTCCGATACTACTGTAGAAAAAGCGACAGTACGGACAGCGCTTTGACAATAGCATTTTTTGGGTGAGCTGTGCAGGAATTGTGGGTATTGCAGTTCAATGATAATAATGAACACAGCACATGCGTGGCGAGCGGCCAGGCCCTCGGCTGTGTGGCTTCGGGAGAGGCAGGCGTGCAGTAGGAGCGAGGAGTCAGAGTCAACATTGTAACATTGGTCTTTCAGCCAGTCATCACAGAGTGCAGAGAGCGCTGTTTAGCTGGCTAATGGAGCATGCTGCGCGGCCTGCGCCATGTTTACTCTCCACCTGATAGATCTGCTGGAGACGCTGATTACTGTGGGAGCACAACACCCAGCGACGGCACACATACACACACACACACACACACACATTTGAACACATGCATGTGCACGCACACACACACACACACACACACACACACACACACTTAAAAACACACACACACAAACACATGCACACAAGCGCACACATGGAGATGTGTAAACACATACTGCACGCTTAGATGCACATTAATTTCTTTCTCTGATTCCCACATATTTACACACACACAGGCATGCAAAACCATATGAATTCACAGCTTTTCCAGTCTCCTCCTTGTCACCAACACAATATTCCCATGTGGCCTGAAGTGGTCTGTGTATTGGTGCGTGTACGTGTGTGTGTGTGTGTGTGTGTGTGTGTGTGTGTGTGTGTGTGTGTGTGTGTGTGTGTGTGTGTGTGTGTGAGTACGTGAGTGCGTGCGCCCGCGTGCCATGTTTACGCGCGGCAGTCTGGCGTGAGGTAATCACAGTGATCAGCAGTTGGGCCGGTGGAGGGCCGACACCGGGCCAGAGAGTAAATAGGTAATAAATCTCCCACCGCATCGGCGGAGAGGCTCACTGTAAACACGTATTTAAAATCCCAGTGTTTTTGCGGCGCGGTGAGCCGATGGGAAGATGGCTGGCATTCCTGCAGCTCTCCACAAGAAAGGGGAAGCGCGGAGCGCGGGGGGGGGTTACGGCGTCGGCCTGCCCTTGTTTTGTGTTGCGGCGCATCTGGTGGCTTTAATCACAACACAGCGTGATTAGTCTGACACCAGAGGAGGCGCGAGGTTTGGCCCGGAAATGAAATACAAATCAAGACACAGAGAGGAGTCGAGGACAAGGAGGACCACAAGAATTGGGGGGGGGGGGGGGGGGGGGGGGGGCTCTCTCTTGTTCTTTTTCTCCCATTCTTAAAATCTGCCCCAGCTCCCAAAGAAGGGAGGAGTCTCATTCTGGAAAAATATCTCTATCAACTCCTAGCCAAAGTTATAATAAAATACAAAGGCAACAATATTCATGAAATATTAATTTGGGTAAAATAGTTTTATGTAAACAATGAAAGGGGAATTTTGTGTTTCAAGCCAATTAAACTGAATAAAACTATGATTGAGTTAGGATATTTTATGGGTTTTTTATGTTTTATGGTCGTGCATAACATGGAATGTATTAAATAAAAGTATGAAAGTAATAAAAGTCTTTTTTCTTTCCAATATTAATTGGGACATGGCTTAAACTTTGTTTTGCTTTATAGAACAATGAAGAACCTGAGAGGTTTTTTTTAACTGCTGTACATTTCTGATTGTTTGTTGGTTTACATTTAACGTTTCTTCAGACTGGACACAAATTCACAAATTCTTAAACCAAATGTTTTTCCTTCCATAAATAGTTCATCTCCTCGGTTATATAACTATTAATACCATATTGAGTGTGCACCATTGTGTGAGCGGTTTTCGGTTCCTAGGCAGACCTGTGTATTCCCCGCGGAGGATTCTAAAGGTCGCACCTAAAAACACTTAGCGATCGTTTTACTGGTGGACATCAGGCTGGCTCGGTGGAGACGGAAAGAACCTGGGGAGTGTGGGGAGGGACTGAAACCGATCCCTCTTCCCCTTGTAAAAGCACCAACACTTTAATGGACGCATGCGGAGGCGAGGCCAGGTGAAACCGATCGGAGCACCGAGCCTGTGAAATGAGTACGCACACGGCCACCTGGGCATGAGTGTGTGTGTAGGCGTGTGTGTGCACGTGTGTGTGTGTGTGTGTGTGCGTGTGTGTGTGTGTGTGTGTGTGTGTGTGTGTGTATAAAGGCATGTGCAACATCTAAGGTACACAGTGCACCAGCTGCGGCTCGCTCGCAGCAGAGCGGCGCACTCGGCCACAACCCCAATAACTCACACGCCTCAAATTAGCGGCACACAATACCCCCGGCCTCCCACGCCGGGGCTGAGCCGGGGCTCGCCACCTCGGCCCCCTTATTACCGCCATCTTGAAAGGGCCCCCCCTCCCTCCCTCCCCCCATAGGTCGAGAGACCCAAGAACCTCATCCGTCATTTGCTCAAGAAACAGGGCCACGCCCATTCCCACCTTTAAAAAAAAACCCAGCAAAAATTGCAACAAGGCATAATAATTGATGACATAAAACTAGATCTGCCCGCTTTAAACTAAACCTGCTCGCGTTTGGAGGCAGATTTCAGCTCATTTGGGTGAGGGGTGGTGGGGGGCAGGGTGGTGGTGAGGGATGGTGGTGGTGGTGGGGAGGGAGGGGGGGGAGGGGGGGGGGGGGGGGGGGTGAGCCTGGCCCTGAACCGGCGGGGGCTCTGTACGGGTGGCTGTAGTCCGCAGAGCGCGGCTGGATCCAGGCCCGAGTCCACGCAGCGGGACATAAATCACCCCAGAGCTCCTTCTTCCTTTCCTCTTTCTGCTTCCCAACTCTACCTCTCCTTCTCGCTCTCTCTACTCTCTCTCTCTCTCTCTCTCTACTCTTCTCCTCCTATTTTTCTTCTTCTCTCTCCCTCTGCAGACCCCTCAGCTCAACTTCCCCTTTCACCATTTATTTAGTTTTTTCAGTCTTTCTAGTCCCTAACAAGCAATCTCTCAATCTTTCTTTCCATCTCCCCTTCTGCACCACCCTTATCTTCTCCTCCTTGTCATACTTTATTTATTTATTCTCTCTTTTTTCCATCTTTTCTTTGTTCTTTCCTACTTTTTATTCCTTCTTTCCTTCTCCTTTCTTTGTGGCCGTCTGTGGGACACGCTCCGTTCCGTTCTCTCTGTCGACCGGAAGAATTAGCCGCTCAGACGTTACCGCAGTTTTTATTTAATTTAATTTTTCTTACAGGGGAAAAAAAAAAAAACCTTAACCAAAACAATTCTGGCTCCCTCCAGGGGCCCCCCGAGTCTCACGTGTCCCTGGGGCCTCTTTCCCTCACTCTCTAATTAGATTAGCCGAGTCCCCAATCTGGCAACGCAGAGCTTCAATCTGGCAACCCTGGCTACCTTTGTGGCACCATAATATCTGGTCTGAGGAGCAGGAAATGACCTAAATGTCGGTTAGCGCAGTATTCTGTTACACCCAATGGTGAGCTGGCCAATCAGAGCGCAGCAGACGCCGGTGACCAGGGACAGAGGATAATAAAATACAAAGAAAGAAAGAAAGAAAGAAAGAAAAAGAAAGGGAAAGAGAGAGAAAAAAAAGTAATAGGGGGATTTACAGCTGAGCTCTGCACCGGACCAGAGCACATGTGGAACACGGCTATGGGACACGGCTGTGGCTGGCCGGCCATTTTGAAGGTGGTGGTGGTAATGGTGGTGGGGGTGGGGAGGAGGCGGAGAGGGGGGGCGCAGCTGAGGGAGCCATCATGGGTCGCTTGACTTCTACAAACTGCCAATTAGGAGCCCGTGAGACGCAGCTGAGCAGAGAGGTCCCCGACGCTCACCCCTCCGCTGGGACCTATAGATAGAACACAGGAGTGCTAGGGAAATCTGTTGCTCTCTCTCTCTCTCTCTCTCTCTCTCTCTCTCTCTCTCTCTCTCTCTCTCTCTCTCTCTCTCTCTCTCTCTCTCTCTCTCTCTCTCTCTCTCTCTCTCTCTCTCTCTCTCTCTCTCTCTCTCTCTCTCTCTCTCTCTCTCTCTCTCTCTCTCTCTCTCGACATTGGGTGGACACTTTTATCCAAAGCTTTAAACAATACTGTGAGTGCACACCCCAATCGTCTTCCTGCAGACCTCAGTCTCCAGGCCCCACAGGACATTTGGGGCCTGGGTGTTGAGGTGGAAGTTGTGTGACACTGAAATTGCGTTCTCGTTCAGGAACGGAAACTCTTTGTCCCAAGTACCATGAAGTGACAGAGCCTACGAGTCGAGGTAGACGTTCGACGTGAGATGAGAGCTCTATATGTGAACAGAGAATACATCGCCTCAGCACTCGGGGCCCCAGAGTTACTGCTTATTGTGCTTATGCCAGTTGAGCGAGACAGGACCGGCTTTGAACTCCACAACTCCCCACAACTCTGACCACAAACATTAAGACTCAAGACTTCAACAGACCGTAGCAAAGATGAATTGTGTCACATCACACAAAATCTGTGCTGTGTGTGCATATACTCGAACATTATCAAGCAAGAAGAGAAAGAGAAACAGAGTGAAAGAGAGAGAGAAGAGAGAGAGACACACACACACACAGGGCAGAGAGAGACAGAGAGAGAAAGACACAGAGAGAGAGAGAACACAGAGAGACAGAGACCACAGAGGGACGACAGAGAGAGATTGACACAGAGAGACAGAGAGAGACAGAGCAGAGAGAGAAGGTGGTTTCCGGCTGAGCGATGGCGGTTAAATGGCGCAGCGCTTCCTGCGGTGAAACACATGTGTGTACAAGAGCGATACAGACGCACACTAAATTCCACAGCCGGCCCTCTAGATGGGACGTGACAGTGGAGCGCAGGAGAGCGAGGCCGTCTGGAGAGTTGGTTGACAGGAAGTGAACTCCATGAATGATTTGGGCCTCATAAATCATTTGGCAGGAGGGGGGGGGGGGGGGTGGGGGTCGGGGGTGCTGGGAGCATCCTAACCCGCTGTGCAGGTCCCCACAAAGAGGGTCTTCATACACACACTGGAGGTCACATGGTGTGTGTGTGTAATTATGTGAGAGTAGGTGAGTGAATTTAAGAGTGTGTGTGTGAGAGAGAGTAGGAGAGTGAATTTAAGAGTGTGTGTGTGAGAGAGGGTAGGAGAGTGAATTTAAGAGTGTGTGTGTGAGAGAGGGTAGGAGAGTGAATTTAAGAGTGTGTGTGTGAGAGAGAGAGAGAGAGAGAGAGAGAGAGAGAGAAGAGAAGAGAGAGAGAGAGAGAGTAGGAGAGTGAATTTAAGAGTGCGTGTGTGAGAGTAGGAGAGTGAATTTAAGTGTGTGTGTTGCTGTGTGTGTTGCTGTGTCGTGTGTGTGAAGAAGAGAGAGTAGGAGCGTGAATTTAAGAGTGTGTGTTGTGAGAGAGAGAGAGAGACAGAGAGAGAGAGAGAGAGAGAGAGAGAGAGAGAGAGAGAGAGAATTTAAGAGTGCGTGTGTGAGAGTAGAAGAGTGAATTTGAGTGTGTGTGCGTGTGTGTGTGTGCGCCAAATCATGAGAGCCACAAGAGAATCAGTTTGTACACACACAAGCATGCACGTACGTGCGCACCCACATGTGCATCAAGACATCAAGACATCATGACATGCCTGGGTTCTGTTTCAAGGGGCTGGATTTCCAGATTAACCAGATGTGTTAAGTCAGAATTCATAGAATGGTGGGTTTCAGACACCTAGCTTTGACCAGGTTCATTCAGTTACCATGAGCCTTACCTGGAGCTATAACTCCGCCCACGGCTGCAGTTCCACCTTTGTTCGATCGTCTCATTGGTTTAGATAATGTAAACTAAAAACTTGTTATGGTCTCATCACATAACCAAAACACAAACAAAAGGACTAAGCATCAGCTTGAATGTGCATCAGTAGTTTTTAGAGTTTTAGATTGGATTAGATAGATTTTTTCACGGACATTGTAAGGTACACAGACAGGTACTCCATCGCTGAGGCGTACCTGAGGTTAGTAGCTGCTCCATAGCTGCTACCTAGCCTACCGTCTCACAGCCTGCTAACGGCATGCTAACGGTCCACGATCACCACCACCACCGAGGGGGAAGCACAGATCACTCTCCAAAGCACCCCACACCCCCCCCTCGCCACTGGCAGGCTCCTCTCTGACCACACCTGGGCAGTGGGAGTTATCAGGTTCACTGCAACGCTCACCGCCACTGCCGGACTCCTCTGTGACCTGGACCTGTGCCTGGGTCTGTCCGTCAACAGGGGAGTCGTGTTGTGCAGTAGTTAAGGGCTACGACCGCAACAGAGGCTTCCCTGGCACGTGGACGGTTTCATCACCTTCTACAACAGGACAGCTCTTTTTAAGCTATGCCTCAGTCACCACCTGACAGTCAGTGAGCCCATGTCCTCAGCACGACAATCCCATGCATGCATACACTATTCCAGGAATAATCAACTGTAGATATAAATAGATATAACCCTTGTAAATACCACCAGTGTATTTCCTGTACAATGTATGAAACCCTGAAAAGTTAATAATCACAACACCCAAATATGCTGTAGGTTGCCATCGGTGCATAAATCTTCAGATGACTCTGGTCATGTCTCATGTCTCCCACATGGGGTTGACGCATTTAACCATCAGAAGTCTATGCAAACAATTTAAATTCGATCACTTGAGATGTTGTGTGTCACAAACTAGACTAGACAGGAACCTGGCTTACACAGAGAATACATAGTTCTGAGGTTTCCCTCCATAACTAGAACTTGTACAGAATAGATGGAGTTGGAAGAGGAGGTGGCTTCACTATATATGTGAAGTCATGTTTAGCTGTTACCGTTTTAAATGCTGTCACTGTACCCCATTCCCTCGAGTTTATTGCTTTGAAAGCAGCAGCGGCTCGTGGCCATAAATACTAGTGGGGCTTCAGCTCCTGGATCGCTCACCACGCCCACTTTGATATCGTATTTTAAGAATGAATTGTATGAAATAATGATTACATTAATTAGTATAATAATTACTATATTAGAAAATAGACAGTACATATCTGTAAATATACCAGCCAGCAGCCAACATAACGCTGCGTTTCAAAGATGAACACAGGCTAGAATCCGGGTGTGTGTAACAAGAAGCAAAGATAAACTAAAGCGAAGACTAAAAATAGCTTACTCCAATTTTTCATAATTCGACAATGCTTGCAGAACGTTCGCCATTTTTGCAGTCACTGACTGCCAGTAGTATTCTGAATGTGCAAATAAAGAAAATGTTAATGTTAGAGGACTGCAGAGTAGGCCAGTCTAAATCCTGCCCCAACGAACCTCTATTGGCGTTCCTCACAGTTCGCATCTTTGAAGGAAATATAGTGTCCAGTATCTGCCAGCATGAAATAGGGCAGTGAGGATCCTGCCCCAATACTACACAAAACACTAATTGAGATCAAATCACTGAAATGAATGACAATTTTAACTTTCGAAGATCATAAATTGTTGACTAACTTACAGAAACTAGGTGGTATTTATTGCAAAGTAATGTATGATGTATTAACGTGGAAAAATAGTTTATGAGGAGGAACTATGTTTCTGTGTGGATGATTACTTTAGGTGCGCATATAAACGGGCCGTGGTTGTTTGAAATGTAACTTATCTTGTAATAATTAAATGAATGCCTTCAGCTGTCTCTCGTGCTATTAATACACGAGCAGACTTACTTGCTCAGCACTAAAAATCCGATATTGCTGGTTCTAGGTGACTTTAACTTTAATTGGTTGACGGACGGTGCTAATAGTCTAGGAGAAGTGTGACGATCTCAATCTGTCACAGCTGATTGATGAGCCGACCAGACCTCATCTGAGGACTCTTCAAAATCGACATGATATATTGTATTATTCCGTCCAATAGGAAGGACAACGTGACTGTCTCTGGAGTTTTTGTTCTTGGCTTTAGTGACCACTGTCCTCCGGCCTGCGTAAGACGTGCCAGAGTGGAAAGATCCAGCTCCAGGAATGTAAAAGTTTGACTCTTAGAGTCATGTATTCATTGACATTGAATTCATTGAAAGGTCAATGAATGCATATCCTAAAGGAGAATGTGTAACTGAGGAGGATAAACTAGAACCAGATTTTTTAAAGCTGTGCCCCATTTATTGCTGAACAAATGACATATCTTTTTAAGCTTTCTATCACTGAAGTTGTCCCTCTACACTCAGTCCTCACTCTATAAGACTTTTTTTTTTTTTAATTAGTCCTGAATTAAAACAAAATTAAATAGATGCTATTTTCTAGAGCTAGATAAATTGGGACAATAACAACTCTGAATGGACACAATTTTGAGAGGCTCCCTGAGAATAAATATCCCGGAATCTGGCTGAATCCAAAAATTACTTTTAAGTTTCACATTGACTCACGGCTGCAGTGAGACATTGGTTCCAGTCCCTCCCTGCTGGGCGTGACGGGAGCTCACAGGGTCACAGCTCTGCTAAATGAGGAGGATCCAGGCTCCAGGACCAGAACCATCACCTGGGGACTAGAACCTATACCCTCATGTCTTCATGTACACCTGTGCGCGTGTGTGTGTGTGTGTGTGTGGGGGGGTTAAATCTGCCACAAATTAATGTAGCAGCAAAAGCTAAAATCCATCCATCACAAATGTGTTTGAGTCCAGTATGTAATCCATGAATCATGTTCAATACATGTGTCTTCACCCCATGCATCCGCCGAAATTACACACACACACAGTGTATGCTGCAGCTGCGTGTGTGCTGGTGTGCATGGATGTACACCAGAGAGAGAGAGAGAGAGAGAGAGAGAGGAGAGAGCGAGAGAGAGAGAGAGAGAGATTTGACCGATCAACGCCAGAGATGAGTGATGAAACCATGCAGGCCAGATGGATGCTGGAGAGAGAGGTTGCAGGGGAGGAGATAGGAGGATGAGGTGGAGAAGAATGAGATAGGAGGAGGGGGGGGGGGGGAGGAGGAGGAGAGAGGAGGAATGGAGAGGGAGAGGCCGACACGCTGAGTTTTAGAATTGCGTGAAGAAAAGAGAGGAGGACGGGAGGAGATCTCAAATTCCAAATGCTGTGTGTCGATATTTCACCGCCTGCGCCTCACATGGCTCTGCAACACGGTTGTCAGCCGTGACAGAGCTCGGCGTGTGAAGGGTGAGGGTGTGAGGGTAGTGGGGGGGGGGGGGGGGCACAGACATGATCCACAGCTGCTTCCAACTACAGCAACATCTCTATTCCTCCCTCTCTCCCCCACTCCCTCTCGCCCTCCCCCTCTCGCTCTCTCCGGAGGTAGGTGGGAAGGAATGTTCTGTCTATTTGTCCGCCTGTCTGTCCGTCCGTCCATCCGTCTTCATACATGCACGTGTGTCTGCCTGCCAACACACACTGTCAACACACGGATCCTGTATCCGTTCCGTGTTTCTCCTCTTTCCCTCAGATTCTCTCTCTCCTCCCGTTTTTTAAGGCCTCTCTTCCCCTTCTATTTGTGTTGCAATTACGACAAATCTGCAGAGCGTTTAGCGGAGTCCTTTCAGAGCATCCCCTCCCCGCCTCCGTAGTGTAAACTCCCATCACTGACCAATTAGGCCTCCTCTGTGTCTCTGCCCGCTGGTTTATACAGTGGCATCATCCCCATTTATTACAGATGGGGACTTTTTACAGCACACACACACACACACACACACACACACACACGACCACAAACCTATAAAAACACTCATGCGCGCACACGCACACACACACTCTCCCATGGTCATGCACACACACATACACACACACACACACACACACACACACACAAGCGCACTCCCACATCACACAGCATGCCCACACACAAACAAACGCACGCGCCACGCACACACACACACACACACACCCTATCATGAGTCATTTTGCCCCGTCTCCAGCAGCGATGATGGAGCACCCATGGGTCCTGGCCATCCAGCGCTCGCCCAATACATAAATAAATCACCCTGATGAGCAGCACTTCTTCCTACCTTGATAATTGTGGATAATTGTTGGTCCTAATTGGGGTGGAGTGGGGGGGGGAAATTAACGTTACTGCCACAAACTCTGAAACGTTGACCTCATCAGATGGGTTTCCGCACGGGAATGAACATGGTTTAGAAGTTGTTTGTGGAAAAAAATGGAGGAGAAAGCGTAGAAAGGTTCGTAAGGTTCGTGAGGTTCGAAACGCGTGTTCAGAAGAGGTTTATCTGCGTATCGTGGCGAATTATGAATAACATACAAGTCAAGTCAAGTCAATTTAATTTGTATAGCCCTTAATCACAGTTACAGTCTCAAAGGGCTTTACAGGCCAGATTATTATGGGCCATATGATGATGACACCCCCCCTAGCCCTAGACCCCCTAAGGTAAGAAACAACTCTTGATTCTTGGACTTGGCTCTGTATAACAGGAGGAAAACAAAGAGGAAAACCTGAAATTGTGCCACAGGAGCTGGTAGAGGCCTAGCAGCCAGAGTGCAACTACAAGGTTCTCGAAGACCGAGCGCTCCTGCGAAAAGTACTTCACCGCCATCGTTGCGGTTCACGGCTCGCAATATATATTCTGAAGAGCGCTGCGATGCAGTGGGAAGGGCAGCCTCCTTAATAGCATCAAGCAGTCAGTCGATCAGTCATCGACCTGGCTAACGAAGTGACACGGGGCGGTCGCCGGCGCTGATTAGCTGGCTGACTCTATAGCTGGCCGGTGGGTCGGCCATGTTGTTGGCTGGCGAACGGGAGTCTCACCCCGTTCCCCCCCCCCCCACCTCCGTTCCCACTTTTTCTCTTTCCCTACCCGTCAATTTTTCGACACAGCTGTCAACAGGAGATCCGATGTCCTGCCGAGGGCCGCGTGTACACGGCCGGGCCAGCGCCGCGTGGACCAATGACAGGCGAGACGGCTGGAAAATGTGGAATCCATTTGGTCCGCGGGAGCAGCGGAAAAATGCGTGGGGGTGGGGGGGGGGGGGGAAGAGGCGAGATACACACAATAGAGACACGTACCGCGGAGCATTCCTGTGGGTTCTATTGTTCGGGTCGCGTCGTGTGGTGTGGTTAATATCGCGAGTGGGCAGCGCTGCGTGCGGTAGGATTTATTCACGTCTTTTGTCGGCTGGGTTCTGTCCAAGAGCTGTTGTCGTGCTGTTAGGCTGTACAGGTCTGTCACGACGGCAACCGTGGTCACGGTTGCAGAAACACACAGATGTGTTGTTGAGCGGTATTAAGTGCCTTCAAATGTAGATTCTATTATACAACGCAAAAACACAACAGAAGTAATACTTTCACACACATATTCTTGTATTACAAACATGATAATAGCCTACGGCCCCCTGTGCAGTGGTTTTTCAAACTGTGGGTCGTCGGTCGCAGTAGGGGGGCCGAGCAGACCGTACGATGATATTAATTTTTGGTTGTATGAATTTTGTCGCAGGGCTACTTGCCTCGTCTGTTTCATTTGAATGATTATGCTTTGAAGACAGAAAGGTCCTTCTGTCCACTGCAGGACAGTAAGGTTGCGTTGAATGTGAGAGAGCTAATACACATCTTTCATAAATAACCCATGAATCAAATATTGCCGTCTTTACAACCCGGGAGTGCCCTTTAAGACAGTATGGGTGCCAACACAGCACAGCCATAAGACGTTAATATCTACGATACACAAAGTAACCCGATGTAATGCCTGGTAGGTGAGGTCACGTCTCAAGCAGGGTGGCCAGCGTTTAGCAGGAGCGCAAGTTGAGTTGGGCTTCACCCTCCGTGACCAATTCTCTAATCCGGGGGAAAGGTTTAGAGAACCACCACCAGATGGCAGCGTTGTCCACCAAGCGCATTAGACTTGTAACCATGACGCGGGGTCGATGCATAGATGAGTGCTGCTATCGTTTGGCGTAAACATATTGACTTTTCTGGTGATGATTGCCTCCCTTAAATGTTAGAATCGATCAAACGAGCACAGTGTTACTTTTGTTCAAAATAATTTGCGCTGCTGAGTGTTTAGTTCCACCCAGTTATGAACACGGTTGATCGGTTGCCAGAGTTGCAGGAGAAATATTCACAAATCAACAGAAAAAATCACTGCCAGCACCAAACAAGAGCGGATATATTACACAAACATCGAGAAGAAAGCACATCGCAGATTCCATCACAGCTGGCGATGGAGCAGTTTTAAACAGAACAGGCCCGACTCCATCGCTCACCGTGGCGTAGTCCACGTCGTTGCCGACAATATGGATCGAAAACTGACAGACCGTGGCCTGGACTACCTTTCCTTTGCCACGTCGTCAGATCAGGAACACCTTCTATACTATAGAATACTTCACAATCTTTGTGGTTATCATATAATGTGTCCACACGTTCAGAAGAACGAGCCAGAAGAACACCTCTAAATGCAACCAGGCCACATTGGATCAGATCGGAGCAGTAGGTATAAGAGCTAGCCAATAGGTCCGATCTGGGGGGGGGGGGCTAGCCAATGGGTCCGATGTGGGGGAGGGGGGCTAGCCAATAAGTCCGATGTGGGGAGGGGGGGGCTAGCCAATAGGTCCGATCTGGGGGGGTGCTAACTAATAGGTTCCGATGTGTGGGGGGGGGGAGCTAGCCAATAGCTCCAATGTGGGGGGGGAGCTAGCCAATAGGTGCGATGTGGGTGGGGGGGGGGAGCTGGCCAATAGGGTCCGATGTGGGTGGGGGGGGGGGGCTGTGCTAGCCAATAGGTCCGATGTGGGGGAGGGGGTGCTAGCCAATAGGTCAACGGTCCCTGACCGTTAATAACTCATCTCAGTGGGACTGGGTTGCTAAAGTCTCAGTGAAACGACCGGTGTAACCGACGCCATAGCCACATGGTCCAATACTGCAGTCTCAAAGTACTAGAAAGACGAGACGCTGATCTAGACCTTACAGTCTATGATCCAGAAGACCAACTTCTCGTCTGGGTTCTTGGCCTCTGACTGCTTTGTGCTTCACTACTGTCCTCACGAACCAGCGTTATTTCTTGCCAAGATCCAGAGCAGGGAACCTTCAGTACAGAAGGGGAATTTCACGCATGCACACTCTACAAAGTACACAAACAGGCTTAAAACACACACACAAACATGAAGAAAACACAATGATTGGAAAATGGATCCAATTGTTCTATGAGAGCATACACTTACTTTCTCTCTCTCTCTCTCACACAACACACACACAGTCATTATAATACCAAGGCCACAGCCAGGGATGCATTGGCCAGGGTGCAGACATACTGTCTATACCTGGCAGAGCATCACAGGGGCCCCAGCCAGATCCCCATACTGTGGGCTCTGGCCGGGGCCTCCCTCGCCACAGCTCACCAGCGGTGGTGCTATCTAAACAAGCCCTGGCCCGCTCTGAGGTCTTGGCTAATGCTTGTGGCTCTGGTTAGCGTAATGCTAACTCTTCTCTGACAGCACACATAACCAAAGGTAAAGCAAAGCCAAAAAGATGCTGTCAGGCTACTACTAGCCTTGGGTCATTTTGTTGACTTTGGTTTGTTGATGGAAAACGTGTTTTCTTGCTTATTTATACTAATATATACTTTAATTAAAAATGCTGTCTGATTGAGTCATGTAATCAAGTAATATGTTCCTATCCTAAAACAAAACACGCACAATAATTGAACAATCAATCTTGGAAATTGGAATCTAACCCTAACCCTGGAAGCATGTTTTAAATGGTTGTCATCTACAACAGCTAAACTAAAGAAGCTAAATAAATATTTGTATTTCCAGCACAACTGCTTCTGCTTCATTGCTGTAGCGCTCACTTTGCACCCCCTAGCGAAACGAACGCCAAACTACAAACAAAATGATGACGACACAAAAACAGTCATCACCTTCTCCACTAGAGGTCACTATGCCCAAACAACACAACCTCTCTCTCTCTCCAAATAAGAACAAAACGAGTGAGACTATATGACGTCTATTGTCTCTCCAAACACAAAGCACAATCGTTGTCATTGAGTAAAGTTGATGTAAATGTTTTTTTGTTTTGTTTTTTACATCAAATACATCTAAAAAATCCCCAATTAAACATATAGCTTTGGTTTACATTTTATTTTATATTTTATTATGAAGTGTGACAATTGTCACTCATTGTCATGAATGTCTGTCATATACAGAAGTCATCCCCCATTAAACTCAATGAATGATGATACAGGTATTTCGAGAGCCAGTGTGTGTGCGGGTGTGAGCCCTCACCTTAAGGACCTGAGAGATGGGGGGCGCTGCCAGACACACCCACCTTCCCCCTGAACGTAGAGGAACCCACCACCAGCCCTTCACATCGGATCAATGTCACACCTTCCTATAAGGCTTTGACATCACATGGCAATAACGCCATTTTGGGAGCATAGGAGCATTGGAATGTTAGTTATTATGTTGGTAGTAATGGGAGGCAGCGGCAGAACCTGAAGAGGTAGAGCCGCCGCTGGTTCGATCCCCGGCTCCCTCTAGCCGAGTGTCGAGGCGTCTCTGAGCAAGACACCTAACTTAACTGCTCTGGACGGGTTGGCTATTGAATCTGAGGCCATGTAAAGTGCTGTATAAAGGCAATCCATTTACCATTTATCATTCATGTGTTTTTGGTCATTGTTTAGTAATTAATTATGAAATGAGTTGTCATTATGGGGAGACATGGCTATGTATCAAACTGCCACAGCACTTCACATGAGAAAGGTTGTCATTAGCATAGGTTACGGTATATTGAGGTTGATCTTGAAGTTTACAGTACTAAAACTCTCCTCTTAATATGGTATCGACAACAACAAAAAGTCCCATGAAGCATTGTGATGAACAAGCCAATACGCAGATGCAGTCTATGCACTAACCTCACCTTCGTGGTCTAAAACCAATTGTACACATCAATTCCAGTCAACTTCAGCCATCCCCACCTGTGGCCTCAGCAAGGCCTGCTAACATCGAAGTTGGCCCTGAAGCCTGAGGAAGGCTTTATGCGATGACAACAGTGGTGATAAAGATGCTAAAGCTAAGGCTTAGAAGGATCAAAACACGACTCCACAAAGAAGGTTGGGAAAGCATTATCCCATCAAGTGTTCTGTGCGATTCGGTGAACGTTTCGGGTAAGTTACACACTGCATGTTTGACCTTTAAACAAGCAAATCACTGCAAAGACATCATATTACCAAATAGCATCTTATTTCATTTATTCACAATTTTAAGCCAAGAAACACATCTTAATCCAGTTTTGAGAAATAATCATATAAAAATGTGTCACTGTCTTAAAACAGAAAGCAGACTTGCAAGCCATGCTTGTGTGCTCTTCAGAATGTGAGAAAGAACTTTGGTGGACATGATTGACAATATGAAGCTTGTTCCAGGAGAGCGATTTCCTGCGGCATTTCCGTCGAGGGTCACCAGAGGTTACCATAACGGTTCCCTAGTTTCAGGCCTGCAGCATCTGGCCGGCGAGGACGGCGTTCCGGTCGTGGATCAAGGTGTGGGTGAGCTCAGCCAATCGCTGCACTGAGCCGTCAGAGAACCCAGCGTCCTCCTGGAGACACAGCGAGGGGAGGGGACAGAAATGGGGGTGTGGTCTAATCAATTAAGCTAATCAAAAATCTAAACAATGGTGTGTTGGGCAACTCCCAACAGCAACCAAACATAATATCCACAGGGCAAGACAATGACAATGAAAATGGCAAGAGAGATTTGGATTTGAGGTATAAAAGAAGAAATGCCTCCTAAACAATGGATAAACAATGAATGGCACCTTCACCACCATAAGCTCGACGTATCGACCGAAAAGTCGTCGGAAAAAACCCCACTGTTGTGACCCAGGTTAAAACCGAACAAACACGACATGCAAGGCCTTGGATCTCACAGAATCAGATTAATAACACAAATCAGGAAATCTCTAAAGGAGTCGACTCCAGTATTATTCCTTGGTTAGTCTTAAATCAACATGCAGAATCAATTTTCTCAGCAAGGAACAACATTGTGAAGCATCGACCAAAAAGTCCAAATTAATATTGCTAAATGGCAACCGGTGTGTGTGTGCCAGACGAGTGGTGGCATTGTTCAGTGTTTATGGGGCATGATATTGGGCAGACTGTCACAGCACCACATGCAAGAGGCAGACCACGCTCTCATTTCTCATTCACTTCTGCCGGGGGGGTTTCACAATAAATGCCTGGCTCCACTGTTGTGGCTGTGTTTTGCTTAGGTGATAGTCTTTCTGTTTAATATTCCCTTTTATTCTTTTGTCGCCCCCCCCCCCCACCGCCACCCCCACGTTCTGTGGCAAGGTACTTTTTAATGATCTTTCACTGGTAGACCACGGTGTTTCCAAGGGGCCATCAGAAGCCCTGCATTGACTCAGCGCTGCTCAGAGGAGAATCACATGTTTAGAGTCCGTCACAGGCGCAACAGACAGCTCATGAGGAACTGGCTAGCTCCGTTGTCCCCTGTACGTGCTGTTTACCCCTGTAGAAGACGCTATTTATTCATAATATTGAGTTGTTTAGCAACTGCTGTGTTCTGTATACTGACGATTGCATGCTGATGGATTGTTGGAGGTGGTGAAGGGTGCATGCTAGAAAGGGTTGGACATGCCTCTGAAGGATGCAGGGCGGCTGCAGACATTTCGGCTAGGAGTCCAATATCCACCAGACGACTACCTCGCCTCCTTCCCCGCGTGACTTTTGTTGAAACCAATGTTTGACGTTGCTGTGGGGGCAAACTTATTACACGATGCTGCACAGTCATGTGAAAGCAGTTTCAGTTTCGACAGCACTGGATGGTGGTCAGGTCTTGGATGGTTATTTAATTAACTCACAAAACGGAGTGGCTTTTCCCAAACCAAACCGTCTCCACCAGCCCAGCTACTGATCAGCTCCCTGGACCAGATTCTCCACGAGGTGTGAGGGTGATGAGCGTGGAATCGACCCCCCCCCCCACCACCACCACCACCAGCACCACCATCGTAGATAATATGGAGCTGGAGAAACCGAGAGTCCGGGACTGGCAGTGGAGAAGTCAGGACTAATCAGAACCAGCGGCGCGTCAAGACGGATGACACACATTTTCCACATGGCCCGGCCCGGCCGTGAGGGGAGCTGAGGCGAGCGCGCCGGAGGACAGATCGGCGATGTGACGAGCGCCTTGTTGATTAAAGCAACACGGGGACAAGAAAAAAGAATCACGTTTGTACCCAGTCTGGTTTGTACGGGGCTTCAGAAAGGGCATTGGGTGTATGCATTTCCTGCATGCTCCTCTCTCTCTCTGTCTCTCTCTGTCTCTCTCTCTCTCACCAGTCATAGACATCAAAGGGCATTGGGAGTAACAAAAGAGCAACATGGACTTCCTCTTTTCTTTATGAAGCACCCTGAGTTATTCTTCTCAGGTTTAATGAGTGAAAGGGAGATAACGAGGGGCGTGAGCCAATGCATCTAAACACCACAGCCCTCTCGTGACACCAGCGCCGCTACTATAGCTTCAGGAAATCAAAGCAACTTTGCGTCTTCTGCATCGTTTGCCCCCCCGCTCAATCAATTACATGAAAGCATTCCACGCGTGACTGTTATCTAAAAGCAATCAGCGGTTTCACATGGACGCCTTTTGAGCTGTTGCACGTGTTGCTCGCTGCCGTAGTCAGAAGCCACCGTGGGAGCGAGCATGTGATGATGACGACGATGATGATGAGCGGCCCACCGCCACCCATGTTCACTGATGAGGACCTCGAGGAGGGGGGGGGGGGGGGGGGGGGGGGGGGCTGGCATCTGGCGGGAATGGAACGCAGCTACCTCTCAGCAAAACCACAGCTAATGGCTCTATTACAGGCCTCTCTCCTGATTGACACAAAACAAAAACACGCTTTACATGTGCGCACGCACAGAGGATTATAGAAGAGGGAAGTATGAGAAGAGGGAAAAAAAACCCAGCCGGGATCACCAAGGCGGATCAAAGGTTCCGTCAGAGACTCTACTGTGAAGTATATTCCCCGCTCCAGATATGCATTCCTCCCAACATGAATCATACCGCATTAAACAAAAAGGGCGAATTATTGAATCAAGTAGTCGGCTGCACGCTGGAACACAAACGGCTGATTTTGAGGTCGTTATTGGCTCGTGGCGCAGATTGAGGCAGTCACAACTGCCAGTCAACGCACGCTCCGCATGTGGACGAGCGCAAACAAAGCCGGGGATCGCATGACCTGAGTGGCAACAAACACGGTGGGCTCTGGACATTTGCATACCCGAGTGCTCTCAGGCTGAAATATATCTCGAGAGAGAGAGAGAGAGAGAGAGAGAGAGAGAGAGAGAGAGAGAGAGAGAGAGAGAGAGAGCGAGAGCGCGAGAGCGAGAGCGAGAGCGAGAGAGAGAGAGAGAGAGAGAGAGAGAGAGAGAGAGAGAGGAGAGAGAGAGAGAGAGCGAGCGAGAGCGAGAGAGAGAGAGAGAGAGAGAGAGAGAGAGAGAGAGAGAGAGAGTGTGTGTGTGTGTGTGTGTGTGTGTGTGAGTTTACGATGAGTGATCACTGCCGGGCTGTGGGTTGCCACGCTTTTGTTTTTGTCTCCGGCGAAACGGATCTGGTGGTAAACGGGTTCTATCCTCATCCTGACCCGGGTTAGGACGTACCGCAGCACCGTCTCTGCCATTGCCCTGAGAGTGGTGAGGGTTGACAGAATCCGCTCAATAGAAAGGGGCGGCCGCTAAACCACAAGCATGCTGGCTGCCATCTTGTTACGAGCACGAGAGCGTCCGTGAGACACGCAGAGGAGAAAAGACACGCATACACGAAACGGTCGGCATGAAGTCATACGGATCTGCTCTGCAAAAGCAAGCTGGACAGACAGCGGGAAACCGGGTATATTCACACATTTGTGTTTGTGTGTACTTTCCCTCTCTCTCTCTCACACACACACACACACACAAATAAGCACACAAGCGTATGTACACACACATGCGTGATGCCCCCCTCCCCCCGCACACAGCTATCTGATCCGGGTGGGATTTCAATGTCTCCAGAACTCCATCATCTTAATCATCATCATCTTCATCATCCTCCTCACAGCTTTGAACACGTCCTGTGGGGCAGAGGAAGCAAGATGTTTTTCCACCACGTCTGTCATGGTGTCTCCTCCAGGGCAGTAAGAGGACCTGGGGAAGCATTTAGCAAGCCAATCGGGGGCCCCAAGCACGCCTCTCAAACACAGAAGCCACACACACCCGACACACAGCAACACACACCACCACACACAACACAACCACACAACACACAGCCTGCTGCCTGGACGGACGTCAGACAAAGCAGACCGTCCTGGAAGGAAACTCCAAGTGTAATGGAGCCCTTGGGATGGAAAACCGCTCTTAATTAGCATGGTTAAATTAGCCGTTTGTGCTAGTGGGCACTTTGTCTCTCGTGTCTACAGTGAGGGGCCCATCACATGTGCCGAGGACACTCTTTGTTGCCAAAGCTTTCTATGCTGTAAAGGGGGTTGGGGGGGGGGGGGGGATTAGGAAAGAACGTGATTTAACGCGATTTAGTTACCGTTTTATTTGACCCTGATTAGACATGAGAGAGAGTGCATCGTGTTCCACTTCATGGTGATAAACTAGCAAGCATCATCGCTTCGGGGGCTGGGCTGCCAAACGCATCATCATTTATTCACATTAGTGGAGCAGGGGGGGGGGGGGGGGGGGGGGGACAACTGTCACCAGGAATGTATGAAATATTAAAAATGAGAAGGAGGCACTTTTGAGTTCTGAAACGTTTTTTTTTTTTCGCTGACAGGACGACTTCTGCTATGTCGATTAGTGACACATTCGTCCCCTCGGTGGCCCGCACGGACTTTAATATCGCTTCTCTTGGTGGGTCCTCTTGTTAAAATATTGGAACTGTCAGCAAGCGTATGAACTGGTATCGGGGTGGGGGTGGGGGGGGGACGACGACACACGAGTGCGTAATGAGTCCTTCTGGAGCCATTGTTACTCCCAAGACTTTCCCCGGGCCGTCTCAAAGTCGACGCATTTCCACTCGCGCTTTCAATATTCAATATTGAAAGAACGATACGCCAGCGTGGGCATAAACAATACAATAACGGCTGATCCCGACTAATGCAATATACCTTCATACGCATGCCCAGACAGTTGCTGTAAGGAATATGGTTTCAATCGCATGCACAAACGCATGAAACCACCGCACGGCCTCTTGTTATTCCACAGTGCCGCCACAAGTTTACGCAATGGAACTTCAATCATTAGCTTCTATTTTTCACTTTTCTTTTTTTGAAAGAAAGGGACTTTGACAAGCTGAGAAGCGACAGGTCTTTGAAAAATAAAATAAAAAGGAGTGAGAAAAGACAGTGAGAGAAGCAAGAGAGAGAGAGCGAGAGAGAGAGCGAGAGAGAGAGCGAGAGAGAGAGAGAGAGAGAGCGAGAAAGAGGGAGTGAGGAAGAAAGCACCGCCGGACCACACAATAAGCCACCTCCAGACTAACAACCCTTACATGGACCAGATGCCATCAATCTCTCCATCTGAGAGAAGCGCGCCCTGCGCACACCGCCACACAAGTCGGCCCAGCTTTGAAGGGCAAAGTATTCGGCAATTAGGTCTTTTTAACAGTGACAATTGGCACGCCTCTGTCTGTCCCCTGTGAGAACCAGGGGGGCCCCACACCCGGGGGAGCAGGGGGATGGGGGGGGGGCGGGGCGATGACTGCTGCTGCCGTGGGCTTCCACTTCTATTCCTGCCAGGGGCCCCGGGTCCCAATTGAAAAACAACTCCAGGAATGGCTTGGCACGCGGCCACTGGCCAAGACAACTGGAGAGAGCTGTTTGAATTACACCAGCTACCAGAACCAGAAATGACCTAGAGCACGCAGAGAAGTTTTTATCACCCGTCTTTTATCATCCAAAAAAGGTTTAGTGTCGTGGTAATTTTCCCCCTCTGACAAACGCCTGGGCTCTGGCGGTGCCAACAATCATAGCTGCAGCGCTAACCCACATGTCACCCACACAGTGCGAGCCACTTGAGGGCAGTATCAAGGCTGGCCAAGTTCCTCCGTTATGGGAGCATTATAGAGAACATACCGACTCTACTCGTGCTGAACTGAACACCATCACGCTGACGTACTGCCATTGAAAAAAGTGATTTCTTTGCAGAAATCTCCCCAAGTGACCTGTGCACCAAGTCCCAGAGTTACAATGGAGGTGAAATACACCTTGTGCTTCACTTCAAGAGGGGATAGGGTTTCCACGCTTCTGACAGCCCCGACTCCGAGTGGTTATTGTAGTCCTGCCTCCACCCCACCCCCCCCCCCTTCTATGTCTCACTGAAGACAGGCAGTAGCCAGAGGCTACAGGTCCAATTACTGACCGCTCCGCGAGCCCTGATTAGAACCCCAACTGTAAATACTGCCCAGGGTCTAATGGACCCATGGGCCTCCCAAGGTCTGTGACGGCTACTGGTTCGATAGTTTTTCCTCAAGCACGATGAGTCCGTCTTGTTGGCTGGACAATAAAAGTATTCTGGAAGAGGAGTGTGCGTCGCTGAAAGGTCTACAATCCCACCTGGCCAAATGCAGCCATCATATGCAGCACAAGGTTCTTTATGAAAATACAGGAGAAATCCCCTTGAAGATTTAGATTTACTGCTGGGTATAGGGGACTAAATTACCTACCTTCATCTGTTTTACTTGCACACCTAAACGCCAGCAATACATGTGAGAATTACACAATGTGAGAAAATATAAGAGACCTGCCTTTAAGGCGCTTGTCATCGTATTCTTCAGAAGGTTTACCACAGGGAGAAAGTTATCGCATTATGCGTAGTTAAGATGTTTACTGCTGTTGCCTGAATGTCTGTGGTTTAGATACCCATGTCATTCCAACTCTATCGCGGAGAAGGTTCCACACGGTTGGGAATAAAGAACGACTGTATGAAAGAACAAGCCTCGATTTGCCGAACATAATCTCGGCTACAGAACAAGAGTCATGGTAGAGTAAGAAAAGCACTTTGGATGTTTTCTTGTACGCTTTTCAAAATATCCTGTCCTCGTTTCCACCAAGCAAATAAAACATCTTTGCCAGACAGCGGACACTAATGCGGACACTAATGCTCTCTAGTCTCTTTACCGCAATGGGCAACTGCCGGCGAGGAACGGGACGCCTGAGTACTACAGCAGCAGGGAGGAGATAATAATAATAATACCGGTGGTTGGTTCCCAGTGGATCGTCTCCCTGTGAATACCAGCCCCTTTTCACCCGCCACTGCTGAGTGATGACTTTGTTTGAGTTTGACTCGGCGACAGACGTATCTCACAACAGTGCTCCGAACAATGGAGCTTTAGTCAAGGAGGTATGAAAGCATGGGCAGGATTAATGCGCCGAGACATACCAAAGCCCCCCCACAAGCGGTGGAGGAGCCTCGCAGCAACACACACACACACACACACACACACACAGTCACACATGCACACGCACCCACACGCGCACACACAACACCAGTCATACAGGCAGATTACAGTAACGCTTCATTTACTTATCACCGGATAACGCTTAAGTTGTTTATACAGTCACGGCCGAGGCGGTTCAGATAGAGAGTATACTGGGAGAATCCACACAGGCGGCCATTACCCACGATGCACCTTGGATTTGAAACGAGACAGACAGACGAGACACACCCTGGTCCCAGCGTGACCTCGCCTCCACTGAGCGGAAGAATGTAATCACAGGCCTATAGACCCTCAGCAAAAACATACATGTCTCAGTGCAGCACAGTGAATTTATACCGCTGTCCAAATAGCCGTGCATGGAAGACTAAACAATGGGGGGGGGGGGGGGGCGGTTAGCCAGAGTAGGGGAAATGTAGGCGGAGGTGGAAGTAGATGGCTACGGAAATTGTTTTCACGTGTCGGTTGACTAAATGCTGTCAATAATAATCCTGATAATAAGCCTGACATCAACTCAAGTCTCGGGCCCGGGTGTGTTGCGTTCATAAAAAGGTGTAGGGTTGCATCATAGAGACCATGTCCTTCATACCTTTCTGTAAGTGAAAACACAAACGGTTTTCCATCACCGCGTGGCGTGAAGCTCAACTCACATGCTCACAGTTTCATCCGCTCCAGCAGTCGGCAAGCACAAGCCTCTAGCTGTATTAAACTAGCTGTATTTCCGAACCCCGGCGAGTGGGTGTGCATGTGTGTGTGTGTGCGTGTGCGTGCATCGCCACATACCTCTCAGTGCCAATTTTTCCCAAGCCTTGTGCGCACAACCCCCGACGGGCAAAGCTGGTTAAAGGTTAACTCGGGGCTCCAACACTAAAATCCTCCACATCCGCGTTGAGCTCTCTTTCCCCACACAACATAATTGAAGCGCCGCAAACTCAAACCAGCGCTAAGGTGGGTGGTCACAAGCCACTCAGCACCAAGCAGTAGGGTCAAATAAACACACACAAGAATGCCTTTATGGTGGTTACTTAACAGCCCATTGACTGTTTACAAACCAATTGCGAAGAGCCCTCTTTTTTAAAAAGTGCATATCCTGTTTGCAAGAGCTCTTTCTTCAGCGCGGTCATTCCCCCACTTGGCCGGCGAGGCCTCGAGTGAAGACGCATGCTGGTTCTTTTTAATCTAAGAAATCAAAGCTGAGTAAACACCGCTTTTGGTATGTCTTAATTCCTCGAGCCAAACTCCAGCGGTTGAGTTTCACACATGCCGACAAACATCTGGCTCGCTCGGGAGAGGGAGAGCAGAGGGCTGGGGATCGGGCCTGATATGCTGCACATGTTGGGCGGTGTGAGGCCTATCCCCAAAGCTCTGACCTTAACACTCCGCAAATACATCACTGAGGAAGGGGCCCCAGCTTCTGTCTGGATGGAGACGTCAAAACTACAAGTGAGGCCAGAGCCCGATGTCACTAATCCACACATTTAGAGGATCGTAAAAAGATAAAAGGTTATCACAAAGAACAAACAAGCGCATGTTGCTGGGTGGTGGGGAGGCGGTGGTGGGGTTTGTGCTGGCTTGGGAAGTTGGGTGTGAACAGACACGGCCCATATTGTTTATATATGAATCTGATGCCAAGCGAAGGCAATTCACAGGAGAGAAGGGAAGTCGGTCAGCGCTCCGGAGACATAAAATGTGAGAACAACCTCGTGAAGGTCTGCATCTCATCCCAGCATCGCTTTGGCTTCCCAGGCCTTTCTGCCGTTTCCTCTGTGATTTGGCTTTCCACATTTGGCCACCCTCAAAAACATAACATTGCCTTTAGTACCATTCACATTTTGCTTAAATCTACTGCAATTTTGTCAAAAGGAAACTAAAATAAGCAGACATGGTATTGCATTAACACCCGGGAATGTTTGGCGTATTTGGTGTGCGTGCTGGTTGCACGTTACAGGATATCTCACGCCACAGGACGCAGGACAGGGAGCCCCGGCTCAGGCCGCGGGGCGACTGAGAGGGTAATAAAGGCTGGAAGCGTGCTGTAACCGCAGAGAGACGGCGCTCGCCACCGCCACCACTGCTCTCCCATGACCCCGGCCTGGGTGCAGCCCCCTGGGTAACTGTGGCTGGCGCTCCACCGAGTGAAGGGGGGGGGGGGGGGTGTATGGTTTCACCTGTCGCAGGTAGATCTAAACAGGCAGAGGAGAAAAGACCTATAGAGCCCCCTCCCCACCGCCTCCTCCCTCACCCCCCTTTCTCTCTCTCACTCTCTCTCTCTCTCTCTCTCTCTCTCTCTCTCCCCCCCTCTGTCTTTTCTTCTACCCCTTGCCTTTCTTTCCCGCGCGGCTAATCTCTTCTCGGGTTCGCCGCCCTTGTTCGGCACTCTTTGAGCGGGAGGAAGCGCGGGGTTGGGTAAACATCAGGGCTCTCACTGCAGTGGATTACAACACCCATACATCACCGTGACAACTCGCTTTTCACCCCCTGACAGGTCGCCAGGACCCCGCGTGAGGGGGGGCTGGCGGGGCGGCAAGGGGTGGGGGTGGGTGAGGTCTGGTGACACTTCCTACCACTGCAGTGGTTAGTGATAGGCCACGCCACCGTCACCGTTTTCATGCCAATGTATCGGCTTACCGCCGTGCGTACTATGTTACGGTTGTTATGGCTAGTAGCGAACTGCCAGGCAACGGCTTCGTCAGAAGGGTCCGAAAGCTTTTCTTTTTTTTTTTTGCTCACGTCATGTGACCTGATGGTCTGGATGGTCTGGCGTCCAGAACAGGGAGAGAGAGCGGCATGACTGGAGTCGACGAAGCCTGTTTCTGGTCTAGAGCCAAAATGGAGCACATCAGAAGACAAAACGAGACCCAGGCGAAGTCTATGGAGGTTTTCGAGGTGAAGAGCCACTGTCACCTCTTACACATTCCCACCATCTCTTGGAAATGTAGATCTGTTGTTCACCCCGCGTTTCCATGTGGATAGTTGGGTGTAAATATTTCACTTGATGTGGTATTTAAGATCCAAAAGAAGGTGTTGGAGGGATATTACAGTCTCATATTTAATGCTCTCTACTTGATAACCTGACTTTGTTAAGGCAGAATTAGATATATGGATGATTTGATGAAAGAAAACATCTGACTGAGAAAGTGTTCAAATTAAGTCAACAAGGCATTGGCTGTGAAAATTTGAGCGCTTCCAAGTCTGTTTTGATCAAGATTTAATGGACGTTGCGCTCTTGAAAAGGCAGAAAATGTTTGTTTTTTTACAATCTAAACATGGAATCACTTCATGTTATATTTAAAAATGGAAGTGGGTCTCGAGGGTCTCGACAGCATCATATATTTGTTCCATGTGAATACAAATTTCATGCTGTATGATTAAGATGTCAAAGCAAATAACCAGTAATGCTTTTCTACCCTTCATATTTCATCAGTGTCGCAGAAAGTTGGTAAACATTTGTGCAAAAAACTTGATTGGAATCGACAACAGCTCCATTCGAAGAATCAGGCAAAGCAAACAGCAAAAAATCCTTCGCCCACGTTCTAGATATTCCAGATATTTATCCACTTTTGATTTGTTGTTCCAAAATGAACTGAATGAGTATTTGTTTCCATTGGAAAATAAATACTCAATTTCTGTCCAAATAGTCTTTGTAGAAAGCAAAAATATACAAAAAAATATGTGCCCCATGCCCCAATTATATGAAGTTTACAAACACAAACCCCAGTGGAAGTTTTCCATAGGACTAATATTGAAGCTGAAATGTTATCGAAAGATTTTGTTTTCCATTCAAAACAATGAACAGTGTCAACTAAATTGTTTAGTCTGCATTAAGGTTTCCCGTGAGAAGACATTCAAGTAAAGAAAACCAGCAGAAAGATAGTGTTTCTGCCGAGAAGAAACTAAATGCAATGCAGAGAGTGTTGTCTGGCAGCCCACGATGTGTCCAGTGTCAGTCCATCTGGTGGGCATGGTGTTTTAAATGGGATTCACTCACATCTAGACATTCATTTTGGAAATGACGAAGCAGGGCAATTGTTTATCTTAATCCACATAGCTCCAATAAAACAACCAAAAACTGGATTTTCCATCCTCACTAGTATTGTCTGATTTGGCTCTGGAAATGTATTGTATTTCTTCAATGGAGCCATCATTTTTGTACAAACTTAGCATCATTTTCTTTCTAAAAATGACTTTGGTTTGCAATTGTGTGTGTATGAATGTCATTTTGAATTACATGTTTACTTTAAGTGCCTGTTTGGAACGGACCGATCACGTGGCCTCCGGTATTGCTGCTTGCAGCTTTCTCAAAAACGACTCCTGCAAACAACTTCACACTCAAAACACTGCATGTCCTTGGGTCCTCAGCAATACACCTGCCAAGTGTGAAGTCGATCGGATGAATGGTTGGTGAGAAAATCGAAGGACGGACATACATACAGAGAGACTAATTATACTTTGATTTACAATAATAATGTGTTAACAATGTGAAGCCATTGAATGATTGGCCAGTGATTTGTGTGATGTGAGGTCATGTTTGTGAATGTGTTGTGTTTATAGGGAAATGGGTATTGTCCCTCATTTGGGGAAAAGGCCAGATGTGGTGGTCGGAATGTTTTTTAGTTTACACAGCTTGGTGATAGCAATTGCGCCCTCTTTTTCCGAGTATTCCTTTTAAACTCAGGAGGAATACAAGCTAAACCAAATGTTCATCATTCCATCATCTTCCTCCTCCTCCTCAGTCCATCCTCCTCCTCCTCATCATCATCAACAACAACATCACATTCGTGCGTGTATCTAAACCAGAGACAAAGGGAAGAGCTGGCAGTGATCGTGACAAGTATGAATACAGCCATCTGGGAATAGTTATCGTTACTATAACAAAAAAAACAACCTCAAACAGTGATTTATGAAAGGCCTTATTCTCCGTTCTGAACTATCTCAAAGATAAGCAGTCCATCACGCTGAAGACACCCCCCCCCCCCCCCACCACCGACATCTCCAATCTCTCCTCCTCCTCCTCCTCTTCGCATCCTTCCCTTCCAAGAGTTGGGGTCATATCGCTATAGCATTAGTCTCAATTCATCACAGGGTGGTGGGGCACCAGAGGGGATAGCCAAAGGGGCGCCATGTGTCGCTAGGACTGGCTGGCAATGGAGCGGCGCCAATCTAGGTACATCTTGGTGGTCACCGCGACATCCACCCATATCTCCGCCTCAAATCTCCAGCTTCACTGACTACACCAAAAATGTGTTCCTTCTTTTTTTTGGGGGGCTTTTAATAACGAGGCTCCATCTGTAGTTCATCCTTCACTTATGTCTCTGTGGGGCCCATTCACAAAACTTTATAAAAGCCAGCGTACCCCAGACAGTCTCTGGCATGGAGGTCTCACCAGTGGTTTGTGAGGAGGGAGAGTTTCTGCCAGGAGACCTCGGTTGTCCCCAACGCCGCCGTCAGTCATGAGCATAAATCAGGAAAAACACGATAGAGCGCTACATATGGAAATCTAGCTTTGCTGTGCAAATGTTTCCTTTAAAATAAAATAAAATGATGAGTTGGGGGTGGCTTGATTAATCCAGTCTGGTATATAGAAATAAATAATCTTCACCTTCATGTAGTCTCGTAATACCAAGTTACGAATTCCAGGTCAGCCAATTTTAACTCGACTGACTCCAGTGAAAGGCCTATGGGGGGAAGAAGGGGGGGTCCCCCAGGAATTGGAGCTTAACCAGGATTGGTGGTCCGACGCCTTCCAGGGCACACGGCATGTGGCGGGTCAGACGAAGGGTCTTTTATGCCTCAAGCATGTCTCCAGAGCGCGTTAATGCCTCCCTTTCAAATGAAACCAGTGGTATTCAAACTGTAGGTTGTGAGCATTGTGGGTGGTTGGCAGAAACACATCAATTGATTTGATTGCAATATCTCACAACTGGTAAGCAAAATGAGATGAAAAAATTCAGGATTAATTAATTTCAATGCAATGATATTATTTTGGATTTATGTTGTATACGTGTTTTTGTTGACCTAACTAAATATGATTTGGGCGAAAGGGGACAGAATAGTGTTGCAGCAAGCTGGACGGTTTGGGGTTAGAACAGGGTTAACAGGTTGTAATTTAACTTAAATAATAAGACCTTATAAACTCTCTCCATTGCGTAGAACATTAGATTTGAATCTGGCCAGTTTCACCAGGGAAAAGGAAGGAAATTACATCTTAGCACGAATAAGGGCAAAGATGTCTGTTCTTTGCACTCCAGTGGTTTGAATGCACAGGCTGTAGTTCACTTACTGGCCATAGGGACCAGTAATTAGAATAACAAAAGGGAAGGACAGCTAAAAACAACTTCTCACCTCGGAGAGATGAAGATGGATGCCGTAGAGTAGAATATTCTGGAGTTTTGCTGCAGATGCCAGTTCCAAGAATGCCAGAGGCCCCGCCCCAGTCTCCCTGACGGACAGGCCATCTGACGGATCCAATCGCACCTATCAAAACAAAACCCACCGTGCCAAATCAGAACATAACGTCTTCTATGTGAGCATTATGTTCTGGAGCAATTAGTTTATTTGTTTATCCAGCAGCAACTCAATAGGCCATCATCAACATTCAAAAGTTTTGTTTTATTAAGTATCTCATTGTATGTTTTAATTGCACTTTTGTTTTAAACAGCAAAGCCTAATCAGAAATAATCTAAATAAAGTCTTAGACCACAAGATATACTTTATTTCTATATAGAATTCAAGCTGCATCGGGGACAGTTGCACGTTATCATTTGACCTAATGATAATCAAGCTAAAACAATCAGACAGTTAAGAGTTCAGTCAGGAATTATAATTGGGCCAACGGAATCTATTAAGGTGATAAAGTCACTGACTCAGCCAATTCCCTCCATCTGCCTTGCGACTAGGGATCAACACCATCACCTCCACGCAATTATGCTGTCATGGAGGTCTGAATACATTTACAGCAGTGGAAGTCAACAGTGACATATGTCAAATGTGTCAAAAAAAACTTGCACCGACTGTGTAATTAGACCCTAATAATTGCTCAGAGTGAGCAATTATAACAGTTAGAAACACTTTGGTTTGATTACATTACTAAAGCAGCCTCTAAGCAAGGCCTTGCTGGTGATGCTGAGGGTCTATCAACATAAGGACACATATTCATTAGATCAAGAGAACCCACAGCTCCCCCTGAAGGGATGGATCAGTGGCCTGGCCTCTGAACCAGGGGGACAAGGTGCCAAACGATGTGGGGGGGCCTTCAACAAAAACTTAAGTGTTTTCAGGGGCAAGGAGCCTGTGTGCTCAGTCAGGGGTTTCTCTTGGCAGCAGAATTGCCTCCAGCAAATATATTCTTTTTTTATGCAATGCAATAAGTGGTACACAGGAGAGGGATTCCGCAGTGTATGTATATCCAAAGCCTTGCTTTGCTAGTGCAAAACTAAGGGCTTCTCCATGTGCTGTTGCAGTCATCATGTGGCCATATACACATCACGGCCCTGGAATAGCACGTTCACATGGACACACCGGTGCCGGCAAGGGAAAATAGCCATTCTTACACTGTTTGTACCAACACCATCCTACCATCATTCACCTGAACACCTGAACATTCCCAAAACATTACATTGGATTTTAAGACCAAGCAGCCATGAGTAACAATGTTACGTTGCCTTGAGCAATGATATCAACTGTTGGATGTAACCTAGCTACCAAGAAGGCACATATGAATTCATTTTTCTCTGACAATGTTGTTTCTGTGATATGCCACCTGGCATTGTTATGTTAGGAGTTAGGATGATTAAAATAGTTTGCTTTTGATTTAAAACAAAAAGAGCGAAAAACAACCAGAAGAATTAACCCCTCACAGCTCTGTTTGACCTTATAAATAGGATAACCAACAGATTTAACACAAATATTTCTGAAATCTTTCTCATTTTACAATGTACTTTTTGCTGAACTCCACTGTGATGTCAGCGGCCGCTGATACAGGCATTTGAAGTAGACCAAACAGTAGGCCGCTCTCCAGGGACGTATTGGGTTTCTAAACAGTAACAGTTCCTGAAGAGGCCCGAGGTGGAGTACAGGTGACATTTTTTAAATGTACTACTTCAGGGAAACAGGATCCCCGGTGCTGCAGATGTCCGCTTTCATGGACGTGCAAAGAAAAGTTCATTCAAAGTGTGGGAAATGCTACAGAGGTGTTCACTGGGATTCTCAAACCAATGACACATGATGGGATATAACTTCAACACATTTCTAAAAACTGTTGGCACATATTGAGATGAGATGCCTGCAGAGAAACTGACATCAAAATCGAGGTCCATGTCTTTATAGACCAACTGGAATTGAGTTCCACTATAAAAGTTGTCCTCCTGACTTGTACTTTTAGGCATCCTTTAAAGGTATGGTTTTTTGTTTGTTTTTTAAGAGAGTTACAGCAAAGGCATGTGGATGTCCTAACCTCTGACGACAGAGGGGTGTTCTGTGGTGGAGAATCCAATAAGAGTCTGGCTTTATTTAAGCTGCTTGGCATTTTGGGCCGATTCAATAGAAGCCACTTTTTAAGTGGAAGAAAAAGTTCAAGGAAGTAAAATAAACATCCAGCGCTTCCATTTCAAAATCCCCAAAACCCTAGTATTTATATGCTTTAGCATTTGATTTATTTTATTATGGTATCATCTTTTGGCCTTCCTTCTGCCCATGCCTCTACATTGAAATGCCAGCGTTGCGTTGTGGTTGACATTGACATTCAGAAGGCTCCTTTGATACCCGACATCAGAGAACATGGTAATTGTTATGCTGGCGTGCAGCACTGGGACTAAAACAAGAGGAGCGTCTCATCAGCAGCAATAGGAGGAAGAATGGCCAGGTTGTTAGAGAAGACGTGAGGGAAAACTAAACTGTCCTCCATCTTGTCTGGGCCTATCCAGTCATTGTTTCACCCTGGTGTATTGAACACCTGCACACAATTTGAACAATTTGATAGATTGAGATATATTGTGATTATTTCATGTTAGTAAAACAGCCTACATCTGAGGAACTATAGCCCCCTTTAACTTAAACAAGGGATTTGGTCCATATTTTTATGTCAATATTTATCTCATCCAAACAACAAAAACAACACTTACTCATGCGAACAACACCTTCGTATGCAAAGCAACAAAAAGGCCTGCTCAGAAAACAACGACAATAATGTTCACACAAACAACAGAAAGGTACTCTCCCAAAGAACAACAAAACATATTCTCCCAAACAAACAATACAACCTAAACAACAACAGCAACAAAACATTCTCCCCAACAACAACAAAAGCAATGTTTCCGCACCTAAACAACAACAAAACATTATCCCAAACAACAAAAGCAATGTTTCCGCACCTAAACAAAACCAAATGTACATTCCCACCTAAACAACAACAAAATGTATTCTCCCAAACAACAACAACAACAACAACGTCTACTCACCCAAACAACAACAACGGGGTAGAGCAGAGCTCGGTTGGCAGCCTCCAGCGCTCTGATGGTTTCCTCTACTTCAGAAAGACACGAACCGTTCACCTGCAGAGACGGACCACAAGGAGACACTTTACATTCATCACAATTGAAAATGTTCAAGATACGCTGAATCAGTAGTAGGAGTAGGACACCCATGGACAGGAGTTGCCCAATTCTTCATGCTAAACAGAAAATAACTACATGACATAGTCGCAAATTCTGTAATTCGATGAGGTCTCCTTACAGAAAGTTGGATGAAGTTCCATTTTTTTGACAGACAGCCGGCATCTCCAATCACATCTGGGAGCATGTCCAACTCCTGTGAAATGTGCAGAAGGGACCTGATGTTAAAAAAAAAAAAGAATGCCCATTGTGCTTCCCATATGAGCAGAACATTTAAATGGGTTTCAGCAGTACACAAGAGCAGACCCGAGTCCAAGCATCTGATGTCTATTTGTTGTACGACCGAAATGTTATGTTTGTTTGCTTATTCTGTTATTCATCTCACCCACGGTAACTCTAACTGCCTACCCATATCATGGATCCATTTAATAAAATAAAAAAAAGGAATTTTAGGGATGTTCAGAGTTTTACAAGATGACCTACACAGTGGCTTAAGCTGGGATAAACAAACGAAAAAGATTAGAGTAGAGATATACACAAAGATTGGGTTTCTAGAAACTTCTTAAACGCACCATCCAGTTCTGTGGCTGGAAGTCAGACTGCATTTTTATGACACTGCAAATTGAGCTTTAAGCAAAGACAAAAAAAGTACAGCCAAGAATTGTAAAAGCCACTTTGTTCTGGGAACGAAGGAAACATTTCCCAGAAAATTATTCTTCGTCATTGAAATCGGCATGTGGCAACTTTGCCGTGTGTCAAAAGAGAACACATAGACCCTTGTGTTTAGAAGCTGACGGGCATATATAGAGAAAAGGACAAAAGGAAAAGATGTACTGCATAAAGAGAGGCCACTGATACCGCATACAGCAAACAGAATTTTATTAAACAATATTTAAAACTCGCTGGTTGTTCCATCACATTCTACTGTTGGGGTGAAGATCAGGCTCGAAAATTATTACTATTTTTAAGTTACAAATAATATCTCCGTTGATCATGGACAGAATATTTGCAATCTTGCTGTTATATAAGAACAGCTGTTATATAAGATATATATATATATAATATACTGTATATACAAGAAAATTGTATGCAATAAATAATTTGAATGAACAAACACTGTTTGAGAATGTATACCGTGGCCTACTAGAAACTTGGTCGGTTTTAGGGGGAAAAAAAGGGGCCACTTTACAAATCGGATTTTGCTGTTGGGAATGTAATGATCCCCCCTCAGCCCACGCCAACAATCCCTTCTGCAGGGGAAATAAACAAGAAGTCCCGAGTTTGACGTTCAGATGCAGTTGTTCAAACCGTTGAAATAACAATGTAAATTAGCAAATATCAAATGTCTATGGGAAACACATGCTGTTGGTTTAATTAGTCTTGAAAAGATAAATGCCAAAGGCTTCAAGGCGGGAAAAAAAAAAAAAACCTTCCGGACTGCAATGCAGATTTGTGAGGTCTTCAAATGTAGACATGATCTAAACCAGGTTGGCCATGAAATGAGATGTTTATTCCAATTTAGGAAGGGGCCAACACACTTTAAGACCATCAAAGGTAAAGAGCCAAAAAGATTCATAATAAAGCCATTTTAGTAGTCTTTCAATATAGTTAAAAATATGAATCACAATAAAATTGCATCAGTCTCCGTCTTGTTTATGCCTTAAAAAATGGACAAACAATTGAACATACTAAAAATGCTTTATTATGAATCGTAAAAATTGTTATAGTCATAATTGCAAGTCCAACATAATGACCACAATGTTTTACTTGGCAAGTTAGACTTCTGAGAGTCGTGTGTTTAATTTATATAACTTTATTTAAGCTGTCATACTGGGTTAGTGTCAAGGTGAGGAATCTAGCTAGCTGCACCACACTGGTGTTTGTAACCAAATACAAGTATCCTACAAGTCATCTGGAGAGAGCGGTCAAACAGAGGAAAAAAGCCTTTGTTTCCCAATGGACCAGGTTTGATGAAAGACCCTAATCTTGCGATGCTCACAGAAAATGACAACGACCAAGCCCAACTGGTTCTTTAGTTCAATGATCCGTTTCCTGTCTGAAGGCCAGATATGTCCAATAGGTTTGTGGTTAAGGAACAACAGAACAATATGGCTGGAGCTCCACCCAATAAATCTCAGGGATTCCCTTTGATGTTGACAGGGGTTCGAGACGGTCGTCCTCCTCAGAGAATTAGCGATAGGCTGCGTGCTCAAGGGGAGTCGATAGTCTTCATCAAACCATTCAGACTTCCATCAAATCACAACCTCCCCCGTCCCGGCTCTCATCCAATCATAACACCGGCCTTCTTTTCTAAATGAAAAAGAAAACGCAAAAAAAAGGAAACGGTGGTGGACGCCACAAGGCTAGACATTAACATCGAGTTTGTTGGAGATTACGGGGCCATACTGCTAAATTAAAAAATACTACCTTGCATGAACTTCAAAGCAGAGAGATGAAGATAGAAGATCAAGACCAAAGCACACATGGACAGACTTCCTGTTCCTCCTTTGTTTCAAGTCATTAGATCAAAAAAAGTTGGTCTTTTCCATCATTGTTTGTGTGCTTTAGTTTGAATGGCGTTGTAGATAAGCAGTATGGGGCTTTATGAGGTCTCTTTTGGAGTCAATCACTCAACTTCAACCACAAGAATGCTCCCATCTCTTCCTTCATGAAGAGCCTTGAACTCTGAAAGGCGCCACGTGGCACTGGACTATCCAACCTGGCGAGCGCAATATCAATATCTATATTAAGTGAATATCGCACCGCATATTCTTTGCAGAACATCAGACTTCCCTCTTGGATCGCAGCATCCTGTCCTAACCCCTCATTATGTTTCAGCTTTGTCCATCAGAACACACACACACACACACACACACACACACACACACACACACACACACACACACACACACACACACACACACACACACACACACACACACACACACACACACACACACACACACACACACACACACACACACGCACACACACATGCCGGATTCTCTACCTGCCGCACAAAGCCTCCCAATCTCCAAACTATCCTGGCTTTCAGTGTGTGTCCTGCCCAGCCCTCGCTTATCCCTGTATTAGATTCACCCTAATGGCACCGGGACAAAAAGTAATACGTCCTCCCACCCACCCCCGCCTTTCCGCTTCATCCTCTCAGAAGACTTTCATCTCCCCCTCTCAGGTAGTAGAGCTGAGCTGTGACAAAGCCGGAATGATGTCTGTGTGTAAAAGCGGGCGAGCTGGAATGCCGGCACAGGGGGTGGTTCCAGAAGGCTAAAACCTTCTGGAAAGGATGTATCTGGTCCCGAAACACGTGAGCAGGGTCTGCCACTATTTGGGGGGGGGGGGGGGCCGGGGAGTCAAGGCCAATCTCAATCCATCTCTGCTGCTCCCCCCCCCCCCCGCCCGCCCCTTACCTTTCCCCAACGTCCACAACCTGCCCTTCAGATGACACTGGCTGCTTAAGAAGGACTTGGAGGGGTTTCAGAACGGAGGCCGATATATATTCTGGGGAGGATGGGGGGGCTGCAGGGATGAGGTCACAGAAGGGAACCAGAACACGGCGTCACCGGGGGACGCCGTGCACGCTCCGGTGCATCCATCTATCCAACTGCCGCGATCTCCGTGACAATTCTATAGGGTGTATATACATGTCAGGATTAACCCTGTGCCCCTTTCTATAGCTGAAGTCACATGGGTGCAATATGTTCGCCTGGAGTCACGACGAGAGAGAGAGAGAGAGAGAGAGAGAGAGAGCGAGAGAGCGAGAGAGCGAGAGAGTGAGAGAGTGTGCTGAAACGTATCCTGATGATTACCCCAGGACCCTGTGGAACTTATCTTGGGCTGTGGGAAGAACAGAATCCCACCACAGATGTTGCGTTATGGTTCTGGTTCTGAGGGAACAACACGTTGTTTTTGGGGAGTTTCTCCTCAAAACAATTCCAACCTTACCTTTTATTTTCTTGTTTATATTTTGTTCCGTTTTGCGTGACACAACTAAGAAAAAAAAAAGTCATAAAAGCCCAACCTTTTCTAAAATCCTGTGTGCTTGTCATAATATTTTGTCATTATTTACTCACACTACGTATTTACTTTCATCATGATCGTCTAATTCCATTTCAAATCACAGAAAATGAATTCCGAGGCTGTAGTACAGTCTTGCTCAAGGGTAAACCGTGCCCACTGTTGGAATCCAAGGAACTGAACCTCGATATACAGTAAGTCAGACAAAGCCCTACCTGATCTGACATAACTTTTTTTCCAATTCCTATTTAGTCATTCAGCAGATGCATTCATCTAAAGCGACTCACAGTGAATTTATTTCAGATGCATGTCATTAATGAGCAGGCAGAGGTTGGACTGCGGCCATTGTGGATGGACTCCACAACCTTTCAACTAGGAGTTAAGCAGCCTAACCACTAGACTATCCTGGCCCAAAACATAACTTTATAAAAAATGTGTGACTTATCGGTGGTTTGGAAAAAACTTTGTGTTGAAGATCTGGCAAACTGCAAGTTATTATGGCTTTTGCGGTCTGCATACTTGATCGTTGTGAATCAGGCCAACAACTTTCGAACCCAAACAGAAATTGACAGTTTGGTGGCTGTACAGGCGTCAACCGTCGGTATCGCCAAAATGCTCACCATGTCGAAAGAACCCATGACCCTCTGGAGACACCGGCCCAACTCCCTGGACCGCTTGGAGCCATCGGAGATTACACAGGCCGACCCGCAGAGTCTCTCTACAGGGAGAGAGCGAGAGAGAGAGACAAGGTTGACCGCTAACCTCCAAGCATTGCTAATCAGACATGACAGCACCAGAGCTAAATGCTAACGCCTGGAACACTCACTGGTACTTAGACACATTGAACAAACTAACCGAAAGAGACTGAAAGAGGGAAGATCAGAATTGTGAAATGGATCTATAGGAGAGTATATTTAGACAGGCCCAATATAATAGACACATGAGGCAAATGAACATACACACACTCGGGCACACTGGCTCTCACTCTGACAGATGTGGGGAAGCGCTTTTCCATGTGTTCTTTTCCACAGGAACACAATGAATTCATTCTCGGGGCGAGCGAGAGCTCTGGTCATAATCGCTCCGCACATGATGTCACCGAGGGCCAGGTGATTGTTGGTGCAGGTGTTGGGAGGAGGTACAAATCAAATGCTGCTCTCCGTTTATTTCCACGTCTCTGATTGTAATGGTCCACGGCAAGTCCCTGCTTGTTTTGCTGTAGCGTTTCACAGCCACAACCTAAACAACAGCATATAGAATCCACCCACAATGGCGGACTATTTTGTCTTCAATGTGCTTTATTCAAACATAGCTTGCTGCCGCTTCACAAAAGAGATGAAGCGACTTCTATAGCAGCCTCGCCACTCCTTACCTCACCAAACAGCCTCCATTTCCATTAACATCTCTCACTGGTGGTAACGGAGGGTTTAAAGGGACCCTGTGCATGAGTTGGACCATTCTAGTCGTGTTAAAGGACCGGAATATTTCGTAAACAGTAAACAATGATAAACACAAAAGCCATATTTTTTCTCTGTTTATTTTTTAACTGTCAAGTGAATCCAAGCGGGGAATGTTCGCAAGCCATCATCAGTAATGTTCTGCGTCAACTGGCTCAAGGGTTCAGCACATGCTGGCAGGGAAGGTAAATTGTTGAATTCACAGCGAATTTAAAAAACATTTGGCCTCACCTCGCTGTTTACACAGCTCTCCTGTAAGACTATTTGATTGAAAGAAGTGATTGTCTGTTGTCATGTATGCAATCCATCACAAGTAGTTCCACTGAGTGCTTTCCAGAAGTGGATGTATTGGGGAAGTGCATGTACTGGGGAGAGCAAGGGGACATGAACATGAAGGAGAGAGCCTACCTTTGATGATGGATTCCGCAGCAGCCAGGTCTCTCTTGTAGGTCACCTGGAGGTTAGAAATCACATCTACTCAGTCCTAGTACAGCAACACCATAACCTGCAGACAGAAATGGGGTATTACCTCAATATATAATTGAAATATATGAAATTCAAATTAAAGTTGCAATTCCACAGTCATGCTTGTTTTTCTTTCAATGTAATAAGGGAGTTTGGGTTTTTCAATCAATCAATGAGGCCTTGACAGGAATATGTTATTTTCAAGTTTGAAACTGGAGTTAATATGCAACTTTAGACCTGCACTTAAATGTTAAATGTTCAGAACAATCATAAAACCAATCCAGCCACTAGGCTCCATCAGCCCCAGGGATTCGCTCTTCTCTCTTCCTGCCTCATCATCATTCATTACCGTTGCTAAGCAACCCTAATTCCTTTGATTCTTATCGAAAAAAAAACAGTGATGAGCACCCAGCTGGCCTGGCACCGAGTGACCAGATCCACTGTCCCCCAGCAAGGGCCGCCTGGTGCCATGAGCTCACCTTCCACAGAGTTGGCGGGCCCTCGATGAGCTTGGCCTTGGTGCCAGCGTGCTGCAGAGCCAGGTGGAGACACTCTGTGCCAAAGTCGAAGTCAAACTCGCTGCACTGGGGAGACAGGAGACACACGCCGGGCTATTACTGACACTAGCGCTTTGCCATGATTGTTATCGCATTCCATATGTGAGGTGGCCAGGTTGTTTGACCCCCGGCCAAAAGGTACTGGGAACCCCGATGTCCGCAGTCTACCGGTAAGCATTATTGAGTAACATGCTTACTTGCTCTGTAATGACATTAAGAAAACAAGATAACCAAGTCGCTTTGGATAAAGGGAACCGCTAAATGACTAAATAGTAAAACACGATACAGGGCGGGCCAAGTCAAACGGGAAACCAGTGCAAGACTACATTCCGCTGTGTAAACAAATCTGCTTTGAATAGATTCACAAACACATTTTTTACCACCATTGTTCATATTCAAAACCTTTGTTCTATAGCATATTGATGCTGTGTTTATTCCTGCAAGTAATACATAATTCGTAACAGCCACAACACCCCTAGCTCTCAAATAGAAGAAAAAGTAATACTAAAGGCATTGAGTGTCTCTCCCTTGATTGTCATTATGGCCCAAGCCTTCCCTCCTCGCTCGGAAAGCTCCCACCCAGGCCCTGTGGTGGGCAGAAGTCACTTGGCGGTCACTGTACATCATGCGGACGTCTGGATCGAGGCCATGAGCTCATCAGGTGTGCAATACCTGCACAACACTACAAAGGGCTACCTGAGATTACACCGGGGCAATATTTTATCAAGCTATAAAAGACAGGGGTCTTTTCTTCTCTCTGGGTCCCAGGAACTAAAAAATGTGATTGTGGTCCTGGAGTAATTTAACCTTTTGCGTGTTCTTCAGGTACAAAGCCCCTCGCTGGGGACAGGATAAAGTATCTCCTTCCCCATTGTCTTTTCCACCCGAGTTTTCAATGCACTGTCTCAATGGATGTCAAGCCACTAATGTGCCAGTGCACTGGGAGATGATTGCATCAACATGTCCTACAGTGCTAACCTGACAGAGCCGTGACACCTCCTCTGCTCCTGATTGACTGGAGAGCAGCAGGGAGAAGGAGAGACAAGCAGCAGGAGGTGCTTCATGGTCTCACCGCATTAGTCTCTTTTTCACACTGTTTTTGACTGAAGCCACCACCACCTACCAGCACCACCTCATTCATCACCACCACCTACCAGCACCCCCACCTACCAGCACCACCCCCTTCATCACCACCGCCACTCAAGTTCCAATTTGTCTTAATTTTCACAACCTGACTGCTTCGCCCCGACGGTGCCCAGTGAAATTGAGCTCTCTCTCGCAACATGCGTCAGAGCCAAAGTCAACAGGATTCCAAAGTGATGTTAAATCCTTGTGTGCTATAGGTGGACAAAATAATGCAGACAAATGGGGGCGCCAATTGAGGGCATACTTTAGCTCTTAGCTCAAGGCTGCCATTAACCCCTCCCCTCCCACCCAAACACCACTTCCAGCTTAGGGGAGCCAGTCTGCAGGACTCAAGGTTGAAATACCAAGGCGTTGGATTGTCAGTGAAATAAGTGGGGGGGGGGTTTCACGATCCACTCGCTTCCAGTTTAAAAGTTAACTGCAAAGACTTTTCCATTCGTCAGGCATGAATGTCATATCCGTCAGGCCGCATATAAATCTCAAGCAGACACATTAGCTGTGCTACATCCCAGTTGTGTTACCGTGTTATTCTGCTACTGTTGCCTTCAATGCTTTAGTTCTGTGTAGGCCCAGCTCCTGTACTTGCATGTCTGAGTATATGATGGAGTCTTGTTTTGAGGCACCGTTTTAGAGGTAGTCCTCAGACCGTGCAACGGCATATCTGGTTAGAAATGACGACCAGAACGAACAGGAACTCGATGTCCTAAAGTTCTTTGTCATAAAGAGGCTGTGGGATCCAGAATAACTGTCCAAACATGAATCTGTATCAAAAGGTTTTAATGTTGTTTTATACAACAAAAGCACATCTGGGATTTAAGATATGCATCAAATATTTTGGCTTGGGAAGAAGCAGCACAGCTGCATAGGGTTTTCACTTAAACTGACATCAGTATTAAGGTATTGTAGCATCTAGATACAATACATTATACAAATAGCATTTATTTATAGAGGCAACAAACCTTGTTTGCAAATGCTTAATGGATCGTCAATTAGCCTGCTACTTAAATAGCATGATGTTGCCCTGTTCATTCTTCAGAATTAATTTTTAAGAAAGACGAAAGACTCTTTACAAATCTTATTTTTTCTATTCTGCAATAAAGGTACCACAGATCGACTCTTTACAGACTTTCAGTCATTAACATGATCATAAAACCCATCTGTGTTGGTTGTAATCTTACAATAATATATAACATCTTCATTGATGTCTGATTGTTGCCAGCCAGTGGTTCTAACATGTAAGATTGAAAGGGTTTGAGTCATCTTGATTGGATTGCAAATGAATTAAACATCCCGGTGAACTGTAGTCAACATTCCATTTACATTTACATTTAGGGCATTTGGCAGATGCTTTTATCCAAAGCAACTTACAAAGAGTACATTTGTTGAAAGAGACAGAAATATAACGCTGTGGTACATAAAGATAAAAGAGTTTCATAATTTCTAGGTCGCCTGCATAATAGCTGGGATAAGAGCAGAAGTGCCATTCTAAGTGTATTGGCAACATCTAAGAACATACAATATGCTAAACAATGCTAAGTACTAATATTGCTCTGTACTCTACTGTCCAACATCTCTCAGGATTGCAGGGAGCGTTCAAGACAGTTATGATTGCATTTGTCCAATGACCATACCAAACCAACCAATCACAATGCAAATCCTCTCCAAACAAATGTCTACATACCATTTGGAATATCGCACCATGCTATTGAAGACCCTGCTAAGGCCAGCATTCTATAAGCAAACACTCTTTCAAACCTGACATCCTGAGAGCAGCATTGTTTTGTATTGTTCATATATTTTCATTCTTGTTTGCTTGTATCCAGGTACTCTATATGGTCATCATGTGATTGGTATTAGAAACATTGGTGGATGCCAATTGTGCCCTGAATTTACTGGCAGACAATCAAAGCTGAGAACACTTGAAGAACGGACTTTGTTTCTAGGAACTGTTGTCCAGCTGAAAGCTGTAATAGGTGAGTAAACACACAACTAACAAATAACCCCTTTGGCACGACAGGACAGATCATGATGAACTGCCATTTTCTAGGGTAGATTCAGTGGATTTTGCCAGCACTGATAATAAAAGGTACCAAGGAACCAACACAACATCAGAGGCATGGAGCTCTATTTTTTCAATTTCGGAATTAATCAGATGAATTAGGATTGAATGACTTCTCCAATTTAGTCATCAAGAAATTAATTTGCTTTGTTAGCTTATTTCCATATATTGTTGTTCATCTATTCAACGTAAACCAAATGTTTTGGTGTAACAAAGAACCAAGACGCACTCAACATTTCACATGGTCTCCTACCTTCTGATAGGCCTGGTAGATGACCGGGTAGAGGAACCCCTGTGGCATCTCGCTGGCCCGGTACTTCCCCCTCTCCAGAGAGTGGTCCAGGAAGCCTTCAGAGGAGGTGGCTATCACTGTGGAAACCAGGGGACGGATGGCCCCCGATGCCTTAAGGAAATCGAGCATGGAGAGAAAACTTATGGGACTTTTTCATTGCAATAAGAAATGATGTGACATTCACAAGTCAATGATGTGCAGATACCACCATTTCTCCCATCTGGGATTAAAGTCGTACTAATATTGCTCTTGTGGTAACGTAGAGATACCATTGTTATCTATCCTATTTGAGAATTGTACATAGCATCAAATAGAAAATACCATAGTTGAATCTAAAAAATTAAGTCAAATGTTAAATTGGGATTCATCATGGAGACTGCATATCTGGACACAGTTTTTGAGGCTTCATTGTTGACCAGAAGTAGCCTCGCCCAGAAGTAGCCTCACCGCTCCCCCATCCTTGGAAATCTTTTCGTGAAACAATATTTATGTGATCAAATCTTTCACCTGCCCACGGAGCGGAGAGGGTGTGTACGTGAGTGTGTGCATGTGAGAACATGTGTTCTTTGTGTTACACGTGTTGTTAAAATGAAAATGAATCTGCCGCACCGTTGGCAGAGGGCCACACCATTCCTATCATGGTGAGGTTTACCGCATTAATGCGGTCTGGCCGCATAATGAAGGACCAGACCACATCGCTGCAAGGAATTCATCCAACCAGCACCGCTGGGCAGTGTAGATTGCTGCACATTTAGACCACACACACACTCAAAGAAGGGACATTCGGCTTTACTTAAAGCGTGACTGCCTGGATGGGCCAGGACTGACTGGATGCTGGTTAATGACAACGAGCGTGACTGGTGACTCCATGATGCCATACTGACTATTAATTAAATATGTTTATTGTATTCAACACACCACACCATACACACACACCACACACACACCGAGCGACACACACACACACTTCCATGGCCAAGAGCAAATCTAAATTTGACACGTACCCAATGCCTCACATCGTCAAACTCGACGATGTGAGGCATTTTACACTGGATTTAATTGGACGGATTCAGGCACGGTATTTGAGGTAACATTTAGACAGTGTGCAGGTGCACCAGCAGGTAAACAAAATGGTGGCTGTTTCAGCCTGTCCATGGCCTGAGAGCAAAAAGCAGGTGAGGGCATTCCTGGGTCTGGCTGGCTACTAACTATGAGCCACTATACATTTTAAACGGGGTCCTGATAGAACCGGGTCTCAAACCTCATCCCTAGTTGCAAAGTGGCGGTGAAATAGGTTTAGCAAAGTTACTACTACGGGTGCAAGTTGAGTAAATGTAATGTTTAAGGGGAATGTGAATACAAATACATCTCCCAACAGCATCTTGGAGTTAAGATCATCTTAAACTGTTTTTAGACTGTTTTTTAAGTACACAGATCACTTCTTAAGTACAAATTAAGTACACAGATCACTTCTGTCAGCTTTCAAAAGTAGGGTAAGCAGTGTGCTGCTATATTTAGTTAAGCAGCTTCTCATTTAAAAAAAACATTTTGCAAGCAACTGCCAGTGTGTTACACTATCAATTCCTACTTTGGGAAATACAATGATATAGCACCATCTGTTTGTCTTGTGTTATTTCCACCCATGACACCAACCAGGCTGTAGACTTTGTTTAAACATAAGTTTCAGTTACTGTTCACTCAAAAGTTATCCTTATAATCATGGAAAGTAATCATGGAAAGTATTTCCATATGATTAATTGGCTTTCTTTCAGCATTAAGCAATTCTGTTGGGCCAACATAATTTACTTAGCTGGATCAATTTAATTTACTAGTGTTAATTTTACTACTGTGAATGAGTGGTACCAATTAGTTGTAATGCTATTAAATTAAGTCAAACCCAACCTTAGGTTGAATAAACCCTAATAAATGAAGTTGACCCAACTCAAATAAATGACGTTAGACCAACTAAATTGTGCAATGCTGAAAGCAAGCCATTTAATCAGTGATCACAATGTGTGTGTATGTATGTGTGCCTGTGTATATATACAGTATATACGCAGGCACACACTTGAGACACATACACGTCATACTTTGATCCTAGTCTGTCTACAGCCCAACACTGCTTCCATTGGAATGACACTAACCGTGTGTGTGTGTGTGTGTGTGTGTGTGTGTGTGGGTGTGTGGTGTGTGTCAACCTGATGAAGTTTCATGCAATCAAATAATTTGGCATGATGAATGTGAGGGTATTGTAAGGGTGTGGTAAGAACCTACTACTAACCAAAAATTGGTATTCTACAGGTAAAACTAAAATATAACAAAACACAACACAAGTTATGCGATGACTGCTATTGCCAACTAAAACGTAAGCAGCACTTGTAATTACCAGCGTTTCACCATAGGCGGTGCCAACCCTGCAGTTGGATTTACATTTTTGTGTGGTTACCCTTTAAAAAATGAGTTGTAGGCAACATTCAAGAGTTGGAAAGATAGAAGAAAGCAGAAAAGCAAGATTTTGATATGTAACCACAAATATAACATCCCCTCCCTCCCTCCCTATGTTTCTGTTGAGAAGTGTTGTATGTCAAACACCTGTGATCACAGGAAAGATGGATACCCCAGAAGAGATGCCCTGATTGGTCAGAAATTACTTAAACTCTAAATTGTCTCAAATGGAGGCAGCCAGGTGCAGTCAACTGCAACAGATATTCTCCCAGCGCACTACAAGAGCTCATGGATGAATGTGACACTTTGTGTGCAATACACGGTTTAAACGCACACCTGCCGGCCAATCAGAGAAGAGTATTCACCCAGACCATGGTGTAACAGCGCTTAAATCTTACCCACAGCACCTTTAATAAACATACTCCCAACAGAGTGAACGCACCCCGTTCTCCTTGGCCGCCATGGCGATCTCAAGCAGGAAGTCCTCCTCCACGAAAGGCCGCACGGCATCATGGACGATGACCACGTCTGGTGTCGTGCCGCTCTGGCCCGCGTCGAGCGCCCGCACGCCATTGAATATGGACCTGTGGCGGGTGGCGCCGCCCGGCACGACGCGGACCTTCGTGTGCTGGAAGCGCTGGACGATATCCATCATCAGGGCGGTGCTTTCCTCTGCGACCACCACCACAACGTGCTGGATCCACGACAGCCTGTCAAAATACAGTGAGCGGCGTCAGCAGCAGCAGCAAACCCTGCTTCTGCGGTGTGTGTGTGTGTGTGTGTGTGTGTGTGTGTGTGCCCCCACCCAAAACAGCAGAGGGGCACAACAACACAGGGAAGACATGCAAGCACTTCTGGGATGACAGCTGATGTAAATAACTATACTTCTCAGTAGGGGGGGGGGGGGGGGGGGGGGGGGGGGGGGGCGGTGGTAGTCGGGCGGTGGTAGGCACTCGTTGAGTGATTCGAGGTTATTTTGTTGATTTGCTGCCTTGCTGTAGTACACAGGAAGCTCAAATTACTCCTCATAAAAAGAAAGAAAGTGGCGCTTAAGTCATATTTACTGTGAACACGTACCTATTTACTGACTGATTTACCGACTACACAGCAGCACTGAGTGGGGGAGGAGTCAGCGGCCACAGTATAATGGATTTATATTGAATTACAATGCGAACACGCTGTACTGTACAACGTGTTATTCCTTCTTATTGTACGTGGTTGTGTTCGTTTTGTGTTCGAGCAAATTGCCGTGACCACCGCCACACGTCTGGGAGGCGGAGGCGGACCATACAACAACAACAACAACAACCGCTCGCCGTGTTAGTGGATGGATGAATGGATGGATGGGTGGGTGGATGGATTAGGGAACACGTTTGGTTTGGTTAGCAATGTGTGACGCCGCGTTACTCACTTTCATTCCACCGTAGCGGCCCGCAACGTGCGTCACGTTATTGTTGAAGCTCGCGCCTACCTTTCAAAGGCTTGCACGGTGTAGCTGATGAGCGGTCGGTTGAGAAACGTGCAGAACTGTTTGGGTGTCGGCAGGCCGGTTCTCTCCCCGGTTCCCCCGGCGGGAAGAACCACGGACACGGTGAAACGGACGGCCGGCGTCGCTTCGTGTCCGCCGCCGCCGCCGCCGCCACGACGGGAGGAACAGCCCGGCTCACCGGAGCTGTCCGTGTCATTGCTTTGCTTCATTTACACATCAAGACACAGAGCGTTGAGTTGTCAACGGCGTGCTGTCCGTGGCGTCACGTGGTGTGTGTGTGTGTTGTTGTTGGGGGGGTTGAGACTCGGTGGCCAGTCGTGGACTGTGATTGGACGAGAACCACATTCCGCGTTGTTCTCGCGGGATTTCAGACTCTGACTCTGAATTGTGTCATTTATAAAAGTAAAACTAAATAAATATGAGAATAAATTCAGACAAAATGTGTATCACAAAGGCGCCAATGTGTCGTCTGCCTGCCAGTCTAAAATGTTGTTCCATTATATTATCTTCTTGTTACTTACTGGAACACGTGGGTGTCCTGTGGATGGTGCATTCAAGTGCCTCTGACATTTATGATGGCTTGCAAGATTAATTACTTCATTTAAAAATGCTCTTGCTTCGTGATTTTCAAAGCAATATTGACGTAACTAACGAATTGCTTATTATGCAGGGCTTTGAGCATATTTAAAAACATAATCATATTCCCCAAACAATGAATGATAGCAAAAATGTGAGAAGTAGGCCTGGCCTGTATTTCAGCCCCATTCAGTGAAAACAATGCATGCGTTAAAAAGTGAATAAAAAGTATTTATTTCAAAAGAAAACATTACAAAAATAGGCAATGCACTTCTCAGTCCTAGCTTATGTCACGTAGTAAACCATGAATAACCCAAACGCTGTGTTAAAAAATATATTACATCATACATCTCATATAGTGAACTTTTATACAGGTGATAGTCTTTGACAAGACCAGTATTGATTTAAAAAAATGGCTTATGTACAGTTATTCACACATTCTCTGCGTCTGCGAGACGCATGGTTGAATGTCTTTTATATGGCGTGGGTGTGCCTATACACATGGCTACACATCACCATCCAGATTTATAAAAAGATAGATAACAATAACAAACAGACTACATCTCAGGCATTGTTGGTCCACAAAACTCTACAGATGGTACAGTCCGGTTTTTATTTAGAGACCCGGTCCATAGTGGGCCCTTTGTGGAGTGCTCCATCGTCATGGCAAGCAGACTCTCGCATCCCAGAAACACAGTCCCTGTGAATAATCCACGACCACCAACATTGAAACTCATAAGGATGCAAACGTTGCTCTCTTTGCCACATGTTGGGAAATGGGGTCCATCTGCATTCTGTCTACGCTACACTGGGCCGGGGAGAGAAGGGTTCAGGGTTCTGGGTTCTGGGGGTCAGGGTTCGGCGCTGGGCCAGTTCCCATCAAAGCGGTTCTTCCCCAGCTTCCTCTTGCTCTTGGACTTGTGCTTGTGGGCCACCGGGGTGACGGGCGGCGACGCCAGCGCCAGCTCCCCCAGCTTATTGGCCGACTCGTTGTTCTGCCGCGTGTACCGCTTACACTTGCACGCCGTCACCACAGTGATTTTGTAGGTGCGGGCGCTGCCGTCTTGGCACTGCAGCTGGATGCGCTGCGTCCGCGTCTTGTCGTTGACGCAGCGCCAGTCCTGGCCACTCCGCCGGCTCCAGAAGCGCTTTTTGCCGCGGCTGCCGCCTATCCAGTTGGGCAGCATGGGGGCGGGCAGGCACTCCCCGGCACACACCAGCTCCTTGATGGGCTTGATGCTGGTGCACTGGCCGTCCGAGATGTACTTGGTAGATCGCAGCTCCCTGCAGCCCATCTGTGCCCGCTCTGCTGGGGGGAAAGCACACACACGCACACACAGGAGGATGAGAAAGGGATTCCATCTGCCACAGACACTAACAATGTGTCCAGTGGGTTACACAGTCAATGATCACTTTCCCAGACCGCTGGTGAGGTCTTCTGCCCTCTAATCTGTCAGTTAAAGACACAGGAAGAGTGTGTTCCTGCAGGAGGAACTGAGCGTATCTTGATCCCTCTGTGGTACATGTCTAACAAGCTTAAAGAGGAAATCTCTCATGCGCTTTCTTTTGATGCGCGCCAACATGGGATTATGTCTGTAGAACCGGTAAGACTATCAACAAGTTTTACGCCGCAGGGGAAACTGTTCTACCCACGCTCCTCTCCCATCCTCTCCTTCCTCCGCTCACCTCTTCTCCTTCCTCCCTTCACCTCCTCTGTTCTCCTCCCTGCTCCCCTCCCCTACCCTGCTCCTCTTCTCCTCTCCTCTCCATTTTAAGCCCTCCCTGCTCCTCCTTTCCTCTCTTGTCTTTTCTCTTCTCCTGTCCCATCCTCTCGCCTCTTCTCCTCCCCTCCCCTCTCTTCTCCTGCCTGCCCCTCCTCTCCTCTCCTCTCCTCATCTCTCCTCTCCCCCTTTCTCCCCCTTCACTGCTGCAACCTGATCCTGGGTCCATTCATTCGGTTCCATACAACTCGGCGACAAAGCGGTGTGGTGGAGCTCCTCTGAGCAGGAGGACTGAATGAACACCCCCCCCCCACCCACACCCCCAAGGCTGGAGGTGGTCTGCCAGTCATCACAGCAGAGTGGTGGGAGGGAAGGGAAGGGACGAATGAGCCTTCACTCGTTTTGATGGAAAATGACCATACTTGACCACCACCGTGTCTCTGTTTATGGCCACAGCAAGCGTGGTGTGTGTGTGTGTGTTGGTATGCGTATGTGTCTGTGTGTGCACGGGGTGTGCGTGTGTGTGCCAAGTAAATGACAGCTTCATAAACAATCCAGATCCAGATCTTCCTGTTCGTGGGAGAACACCTCCATTCACTCGCAGTGACACTCGAGCAGACCTCAAACAGATCTGAAACATCCTCATCTCTCCCGCCTCGTATGGAAGCACGCCAATATCCCAGTCCTGGGGCTCAGTGACCATGTAGTGACCGTTATGACAGTGAGGGTCTCACCAAGAATGGAATTTTACTTGGGAATTAGTTTTAAAATCACCATAACACAAAATGTTATACAATTAAGATAAGATAAGATAAGATAAGATAGAACTTTATTGATCTCGGAAGGAAATTCTTGTGCCAGGTTGCATAGCAATAGAATAAAACAATAGAGAAATAAACAGTAGAATAATTTAAATAAAATAAATGATTTACACATTTACAGTAATACAGTAGTAGTTTGTATATGGGTTGACTGCAATTTCTGTTGAGTGAAATTTAAAAAAATATTATTGCATTTTTGAGGGCCTCCACTCACCGCTTCTCCCGTGCGCCGGGTGGTCCTCCGCGGCGGCGCGCCCACCGTTCCTCGCCCGGTTCAACGAGACGTTCCCCATGAGCGCGTCGTGCACCGGCGAGCTCTCCTGCGCGTAGAGGACCTCCGTGGCGTCGTTCTTGAAGGCTTGGCAGCTCTTCACAAGGATGCAAAAGAGGAAGAAGAGAAAGTTGCACGACTCGTATGCGCTCGAGTGCATGGTTGCTCCGGGCTGCGTTAGTGCGTGTGTGTGCGTGCGTGCGCGTGTGCGTGTGTGTGTGTGCAGGTAGAGAGAGCGAAGTGATGTCAGGTGAAGTGATGCTGCATCTGCTCCAATAGCTGCGTTTTGCTCTTTATATAGGCTGTCCTCCTCCTCCTCCTCATCCTCCTCCTCCTCTTCCTCCTGCTGCTCTGGCACGGGGCTCAGGTGCGTCTCTGGAGGAATCTCTGCTTGCAGGTTTTGGGAGACTTTGGAGAGACCCCTCCCTGATCGTGACGATGGGATTAAAGGGGGACGCTGCCGCCAGAAGTGGTGGTCGTTGCATGTGGTGATGACGACACAGTGACTCGATCAATGACTCAATCAATGACTCAATCGCGTTTTAATGGCGCGCACGAGTTTCACACCTTTCACATGTATCGACGATTTAATGATATCAAGTTTCGCTCTGCTGCCTCTGTCAATTAAAAGTTTCTTCTGAATCTACGTCAACATTTCGAAGACAAAGTTATCACAGACACCATTAATCATTCAATGCTTGAAATCTCTTGAAAATTATGTCATGATGAAACGCATTATATAAGATAAGATAAGACTATAGAATACATAACACTAACACGATCTGAGTGTTAATAAATTCTGAACAAATCCAAAGCCCTTTCCAATCAATTATTCCTCATATAAAAACGTGCACACTGCATATCTTCCCATGTAATAAATGTAATCATTTTAAGACTCAATTGACCCATAATGAAGCCTTTTTGAAAAGATAAACAATGCTCATCATTCATATTTCATAGAGTTGTAGGTTTTTGCCGAACGTGTGAAACACTCAGGGGGCGGTTGGGCTCAGAGGAGTTTGGACATGTCTGATGTCCGGGTGGGTCATCATAACAACTCAACTCCTCCCGAGCTGTCCGTGACTCACCCTCCCAAAATAAGAACTTACAACTTGTTTCACTGTCTTCTTTTCAATGTCCTGAGCAGTTTTCATGAGATGCCAGTACCCTATGCTTCTCTATGCCCTTCCCCCCTTTCTCTCCCCCTCTCCAACCCAAGTGCCATGTTGTGGTACCTGTACGCATGGTGGTGGTGGCGGTGGGGGGGAGGGGGGGGTTGAGACTGAGTTTCCCTCTTATCTCCTCTTCCTCCCCACTCTCTCATCTCGTCTCTCCTTTCCATAATTAGGCGTGTGTGTGTGTGTAGGCCTAGGACTCATCCCCCCTGAACACCGTGGTGTCAGCGGACTCGAGCCACCAGACTTGGGACCGGCGGGTTGGTGGTTCCAATCCCGTCCTATAGGCCTACGAGTGAATGACAACAGGGTCTTTGCCGCATATAACGCTACCAATCTCCTTCTATGAAAGCGTTCACTAATTGTTTAGTGCATGCAATTTTTAGCACCAGTAGGCCTACATCTAAAACCAAAACACACAGGCTTATAGTAGAGAGTCAGCAACTACAGTAGGCTAGTTGTCTGCTGGTTGGAATAACTATATAGATATACTCTATAACCTTCTTATAAAGCACAGGTTGGTTGAGTTCCCAGTCGACGGCGATGTTCTCCATCGTATTCTGACTTGCCCCACTCAGCCCATTTGTTTAATTCAAGGTGTGTGTGTTTCTATGTGTGTATGTATGTGTATGTATGTATGTGTGTGTTCGGTGTGTCTGTGTGTGTGCTGTGTGTGTGTGTGCTGTGTGTGTAACTCACACCCCCGGTCTCTTGTCAGTCACCCCTCACCCCCAAAACCTCTGGCTTTCTGTCAGCAGCTCTCTCGTAGGCCTAATCACCGGAGCGCCTCCTAGACTAACTGGAGTCTTTGTGTGTCCTCATGTACAAAACAAGGGGGGGGAGATATCATTACTCTTGTGGTCCCAGCCCCTTGTCTCCTGGCTGGTTTGAAAGGAGGCGTAATACATACACACGCTAATACCCTGTTGTTGCTGGTGGAGGGTAAGAGAATCCCGGGATTGCTGTAACCCGCTCGGCTGTGATGACTGGAAGACAGCAATAAACAGAAATGATGTAGACCTAGCCAATATTTTCCCTGATTAAAATATTGTATATTTGGACTGGAGAGGATGAGGCATTTTGGAGCCACATTTACATGACCGCATGATCTGCCCCGTCAACTATTTTAATATGCTGATGAAAAAAAGTGATTATTTATGACAACGGCATGGCATTTGGTAGGCCTGTGTTAATATTCAGCTTTATCTGAAATACTGAAGTGGTTTTCTTTGAGCACATCGTGTTCATCAGATCGTCTTCATGTCATGTATGACAAACAGCTGTTCTAACATCAAAGCATGTGTCTGCGAGAAAAAGCAAATGCCACCATGATGGCAATCATTACTCTTAGTAGTGAAAGCCAAGATTTCTAAAGAAAATGACTATTATTCGAGTGATTGATTTCAACAAATAGGCCCATCAAAGAAAGCTTTGGGGACAGCAAGGCATCTGCGGCCTGACATGTGCATTGCAACAGGTGAACAGCCCTGTGTAGTGTATAGCCTATTGTGTTTACACTGCATTGCCGGTATATTGTTCTTTTGTCTTTCCGTTTCCTTTATGCCCGGAGCTTCACAAAGTCCATTTCCTCACGTTCATAAAAGACAACACGGGCGGCCATTGACTGGCCTCCTTCCTTCCGCAGGACCATCAGCACACCGACGCCTTTCAGAGCACTGGATGAGACGACGAGTGAAATGAAAGCAAAACAAACGTGAATACGATAGGTGTGTGTGTGTTGTGTTGTGTTCGCCCTGTGATGTAAGAGGGAGCAGAAACCTGAACCGCCCATCATGGTGTGTTTTGTGTCCAGACTGAGTGGCGATGAGCTCTTCACCTTGTCCCCCCTCCCATGGGAAATGAAAGGTGTGCTGGGTTAAGAGGGGGGTGGCCTATTGATGGGCGCCGCAATCGCAGTCACACGGCCCAGGAGACCAGGATGTGCACCCACATGGAGGTGGTTGTGTTGCGTGTGTGTGTGTGTGTGTGTGTGTGTGTGTGTGTGTGTGTGTGTGTGTGTGGGGGGGGGGGGTAACAAGGAATGCACAAAACCTGGAGCAAAGCCAAGGAAGAAAGGTCATCATACCTGAATAGAACCCAAAGGAAAGCTATTCTGTGGAATGTAGACAATGGATGCTGTGGGCTGTGGCCTTTATTACTCTTCCACCCTGGCTTGCCGACTAGACCGCTAGTCTTGGCCAAAATTAAGTTTCTATTGATCAATGCAATGCTGAAAAGGCATATTGAATTACATTTGTATTAAAAAGTTACGTGTATAAAACATTGTGATTACTTTTGGTCTCCATGAAAAACGCCACAGTGCGTTTGCGTATCAACTATAGTGAAACGGCGCCTTCTTGTGGTAGGTTACCATCACTGCAGTGCATTGGCATTGTACAGAACATACATCCTAAAAATAACAGGAAATAACTTCTGTGACCTAAATAATGAGAAGGCTAGTTTGTCCAATATCTAAAATGTACAAAATATGTTTGTGAAACATTTGTCAAACTCACAGCCTGTCCTATGTGAACACGTGGCCTCAGGTGTGTAGGGTGGCCTCAGGTGTGTAGGGTAGTGTAGGTCGTTGTCATAGAAACAGTAAACAAAGCAGGTCCTAACCGTCATCCTCAGATGTCCACGTGGTTGTGAGATTGCCAGAACGGGTTTTCGGCCGCCATGGTTACTCCAAATACTCCAAGGGTTAGCTTTGGAGTACAATAACAGTGTGGTTCCCCTGATGATTTCAGTCCATTTGGGATACGACAAAAAGAATAGAAGAAATATTTACTGAATACTTTTTTATGATAATGTATTCTGAAAATAAAATTAGCTTTCAAGAATGCCAACGATACATGGCAAAAATGTAACATAATGGAGATACTGGCAAGATAGAAGAACAGTTTATATTAGAATATAGGTTTTTATTTAATAATATTGTCATGATTGTGCAGTCCTAATAACCTTCCGTACCCAAACTGTCAGGATGTCAACATGGCTGACTTTTTGATGAATCTATGGCAAAACAAACCTCACGTTTACACACTAACCTTACCAGCAAACAGCTCCACGCTGATACCATACAACGCTAGTGAATAAGGCAGAATTTAGCTGTGTTGAATAAAAACAACAAAAAATTTGAAATACCATACCAAAATCACACAAGTTCTCACATTCACAGATGAAAGGACACACAGTGCTGGAACACAGAATATATAAATAATACGTCTTTGTTTGCAGCCATTGTGTTGGACACAGGGTACTCCAGCCTCTGGTCAGATGGCTTAGTGTTCACAGAGTACAGTGCGTTTCTAGTGGAACTCCTCAATACAATAGTCATCTTCAGGAGTTGACGTGGAGACGGGACCTGATAGGGCTTGTACATCACTTCCCAACGGCGCCTCTGGTTTGGAAGCGTAGGCGCATTGGTGTGTTACTCTGTCAGTAGTATGTTTTTTTTGTATACATTTTCGTTGTAAATAATTGGATAATCGAATAATTGTTTGTTATAATGGGGAGACAATGTTGTGTTGAAACCGCTACAGAGTTTCCCATGTGAGACGTGGCGGCACAAAGTATTCAATGTCTGGTTACAGTACATTTACATAGATTTTAGAGTTTATGGTACAAGCCCTATTGGTCAAGAAGTGCGAAGGACAAGATCTAATTGGTCAGGATCTGGGATAGGGGAGGGAACCTCATTGGTCAGAAGTTGGAGTAGGGGCGGGCGTGGGAGATTCTGCTGGTACTGCTGGGTCAGAAGATGGACTGCCAGTGTCGGTGTCCTCCACCGAGAGGTTCTGCATGCCATCTGCAGCTTCCTGCAGTGCCCCACCCTCCTCTGGAAAAAAATACAAGCATATCTTAAATCAAACAATGGATACCACAACAACAATTACTGTGCAAATGAATCCTCAGATTTAATTTAACGGTTAAACATTGAATTATTAAAGAGACTGACCATAGGAGAGTTTCAACATCTATTGATTTAGAACCTTCTAATATTCGGCAAAGGTATTAGCATTTTAACTATGGCTTAACTTTGGTATTTCAGTGGCACGTTAAAGCCATTACAGTCGTTTACAAATCCTTCAATAATTTTTAAACCCATTTTTATACATCGATACATTGCAGTTGTCTGTTGCAAATCTGAACTTACAATGCAATAATAAATGTACAGACACGACACATTGAGTTCATGGTGGACTGACCACAGTCACTGTCATGCAAAGTTACTACCCAAGACAGACATGGGCCAAATAGGGCCCCATGGCCAGAACCGGCCCACAGACCATCTCAATCCAGCCTGCAACGCCTTCAAAGGAAAACAAAACGACCCTCAAAAAAAAAAAAATCAATAGATGGCAGCATTATGTCAATGAATCGCAAGGTGACCATCTCAATTGTTCCCATTAGGCTAAATTACATGGGTAGGTGATGCTTTTCAAGACGCACAGTGTGATTCATAAATACCTCCCAGTTATAATTCATTCTCATAGGTTAGTTACATGAGTAAACCAGAAATGAATGTATTCATGTATAAGACAATGTGTTTGTCCATAAATATTAGCCTGACGTTTTCTTCATTCAGTGAAGCAGGTCTGTACTGCAATGGAATTAATTTTGAGTTAACTACACAAGAAAAACATTCACACAGATAAACAAAAGTATTTGAGTAAAATTAATGTACATATTAATGAATATGACCATGTATTTGTTCATATTAAGTGGCATGTTACATTTTTCTAGTCTGCCTTGGGTCCATATTTATAACATAATGGAATATGTTTCATGCAGTGGTGCATATCAGACAATTGGCATTGAAGTGACTGCATTCAAGTGGATTGTTTTATGCAAGTAATCTTTTTCATTGTAACCCCAGAGTTCACCAGATTGACACATCCAGCTGTAAAAAAATTTACAGAAAATTATTGTATTTTGAAGGACCCAGGACTTCCAGTCTGGCAAATAGCCAATTGTAAAGCAATTCGTCATGTCTACCAATGTAGTTTAACATAGTTCAGCGCTATGTGTTTCATGTTTCAATTACATTTTCCAATGTGTGGCCCTTATTTATCTAAGTCAGTATGGCCCTCTGGAAAAATATGTTGCCCACCCCTGACCAAAGCCTTATTTGAGGAATTTTCAGGAACAACAGCTACTATACCATTGGTGTGGTGTGTGTTTGGTGGCTGGCTTAATTAGCCTAACCTGTAAAGAGTCTGGGGTGGGTGGGGCTTCAAACCTGTGGTGCATTACCTCGATACCTTGAGTGCGTGTTTGGTGGCTAACTTAACCTGTGTGGGTAATGCACCACAGTAGCCCCACACACCCCCGACTAACTAGGCCAGGTGAGGCCAATGAAACACACCACACACACACACACACACACACACAGAGAGAGAGAGCGAGCGCGAGAGCGATAGATAGCTCCTGGCAAGTCAAATATACAAACTTTCAGGATCTGGCCACAAAGCAACATTCTCACCAGAGGCCACGATTCTTAATACTAGGCAGGGTTTTTCCTGCCTCTGGCTCAAAATAAGTCCTACGGTACAGAAACCTGCTGCCGTCAAGAACTTTAGAGATGTGCTATATATAATAATTTAGTTGTTGTTTGTTTACATCACGCTACAGATATAAGGAAATATATGCTTTGGGCTTAATGGTCTTGTGGTGCCAATAGGAAGATGCCTATGAAGGCAAATATAAGTGACCTCACTGCTTGATTTCTAGCTCTGGTTGAGTGGCACACGAGTGGTTTTGTTTGCGGGCTTCAGCCAGGAGCTGCTCACGCACCGTTGCCATGCTGCTGTCTCAACATGGCCGCCTCCTCCTCTTGCTTCTCCCTCTCTTGCAGGAGCGTCTTGCACACCTTCTTGTGAGTGAACCAGTGCATCTTCTGACACGTCTGGTCGCAGTAGATGACCTGGGGGGGATAGCTAGGTTAATGAAGTGGCTAGGGTGCTTGAATATTTAATAAAGACGATTAGAACAGGTAGCAATCTTTTATTTTTCTGTTTTCTTGCCGTGCAATTTCCTCAAACTGCACAATGTTCAAGCCACTTTATTTGTCTTCTGGAACATTTCCGGCTAAATTGCAGCTCCACCGTAACCACGATGGGTCGAGCCAAAGCCATGATGTCCACGCAGCAAGCCAACGTGATATTGTAGCTTTGCGTTATAGAAATTATACTTTTGTTTTCACGGATTGAACCAAAATGAAAAGGGAACAATAATAATAATGAAAAATAAACTATCAGCAGATAGAATTCAGCAGCAGTGGTCTCCGCCGGCTCAGATTCAGACAGGGAAAGGCGTACACACTGTGAATTTGCCTCCTACCTTTTACTATTGTGTGACCGGTAACCGTGGTGATCTCAGAAGTACATACAGAAAACAGAGAGATCACGCGAGACATACCGTCTTGCAGATGGAACACCTCTTCTCTGCCCCCTTCTCGCCACACGTGGTGCAGAACTCGGCGTCCATGAAGCCCACCTGGCCTGTGATGGCCTGGGTCAGAACGGAGATGGCTGTGGGGTCGTTTCCCTACAGAGAGAGAGAGAAGGAGAGGGTGTTGATTCAGAACCATTCAAACCACAGGCCTCAGGCCACTGGCAGCGGTTTATTCATGGTGATATCAATATACGTATATACAGTTGTGGTCAAAAGTTTACATACACTTGTAAAGAACATGTATGTCATGGCAGTCCAGAGTTTCCAATAATTTCTACAACTCTTATTTTTCTGTGATAGTGATTGGAGCAACATACTTCTTTATCACAAAAAACATTCATGAAGTTTTGGTTCTTATATGAATTTATTATGGGTCTACTGAAAATGTGACCAAATCTGCAAATCGGGGAAGAGCCCCGAACAAAGCCACGTGATGTGGCGGTGAAGCAAAGGCTCTTGCCACAATGCCACATCACGTGGTTTGGTTCGGTGCTCCTCCAAGGACACAGGCAGTAGTGGTGAGGAAAAGTCTGGTTTATTGCAAAAGTTTTGATAGAAAATGGCAGACAGAGCAGATGGTACAAGCTATCATGCTAGCGCTCTCCTGAGTCTGTGTGCTGATGGCTGACTTAACCTGTGATGAATTAGCCAATGCACCAGGCATGCAGCCCCACCCTCCAGACTCTAACTGGGACAGGACAATTAAGCCAGCCACCAAACACACACACTCTCACACCGACTTAAAGGCCTTAGTCGAATGACGGTTGGGATTGTGTGAATAAAATGCCGCTGAATACAAAGATTGGGAAGAAAAGCAGACTCACGATCTCGACCGGGGCGATGCTCCGCACCAGCTGCTGCAGCAGCGTGGCATCGGTGTAGGGGAACTTGCGGACACACTCTCGCACAAACTTCTCTTGGAACACTGGGAATCCATCGACCTCTCGACCCTTCAGCAAACTGGACAAGACAGAGACACAGGGAGAGAGAGAGAAATTAGGCTGTGTCTGCCATTGGTAATTGAAATCTATATCCTGCATTTGAATCTTTTTCACAGATCATCTGAGGTAGGATATACTATACATATTTTTGTATTATTTATAGGAGGCAATGAATACATGATTTGAGTCTTTTTCGCACAGTGGTTCTCAAAGTGGGGTCCGCGACCCATAGCCAGGGGGTCCGCGAAATAATTAGCTATAAAATTGTGCTGTATCATAGGGGTTGGATAGACTAGTCGGCGTAAAGACCACAAGTCGACTCCTGCCAAACACGGACTTCCCACCCGCAAAGTGATTTGCGGGTGGTATTTTGTCGTAAATTTTCCGGGTTCAGTTCTGGGTGAAACAAAGAAGATGTGGGTCGGATCGTGCGTTTTGGGGCAAATGCGTGGCTGATGAGTGTAAGGTGATAATTATGAGACGTTTTCACTGCTCATGGTTATTATAGGATATGTAAGGTGATCATTATGAGACGTTTCCACTGGTCATGGTTATTATAGGATATGTGGGTTTGGGTCGGGCTGCGGGTCTTGTGCCGTCGGGTTATGTGCGGCTGTGGGTTCGGTATTGCGCGTCGCGGGTGTGGGGAGGGGGCAGGTCTTGAAAATCAGACAACAAATTTTCAGTTAAATGTTTGTTACAATAAAAACAATTTTGTTGTGCCGGCGTGGATTGCAGATGCTTTGAGTTGTAAACCTATGCCATATAATTGCTGACACCGAATGAGACAGATGTTGGAATATACATTTTCGTTACATAACATAATAAGCCGTTACTTAATTTTTTTGGACACCTTCTGTCTCTGCGTGCAAGCCCTACTGGGACCATTTGCACCAATAAAACAAGCATATCGAGTCCATTACTCCCACCCAACAGAAACTCTGATATGATTGTGACGCATCATGTGTGACACGTCAATCAAATGCAATTTGAATAAAATGACCCTCTGTTTAAAAGTATATCAGTGGTATTAACATGATTCAAATTGTAATGTGTTTCTGTTTATTATTATGAAACAGGTCTGAAGTATTTAGGTTGAAAAGTTTTAGAATACAAATAGCTCTAATGGCATCTAAGAGTACACTTTTATGAGGGTGTCCTTGGAAAGCTGTCTCCCCTGTAAGGGGTCCCTGGCCACAAAAAGTTTGAGAACCCCTGGTTTAGCAGAAACTTAAATCCAAAGCAACTTACAGTGAATGCAGATCCGGGTCATTCATTAAGGAACAGGTTGGGTATCTTGCCTAACGGAGGACATGCCTCCAGGTAGGCTGCTCCAACCCCTGACTCCCCATCTCTCGGTAGGGTGTCAAACAACCTTGCACACTACCCACCTGTGAAATGTTTCCTGATGCTTCTACAGATGGCACCCACCCACCCACCAACCAACCCACCTCTTGACGAGGCCTTCCAGCTTGTCCTCGCGGTCCTTCAGGAAGGAGGCACACTTGGCCAGCATGCAGCTGATGTAGTGCATCTTCATGGCCAGCACCTCGTTCATGTCCTGCTGCTTGATGCACTGCTCACAGATCAGCTCCATCACCCGCCGGCACTTGTCCAGCGCACCCACCTCCGCCAGCAGAGGGTTCTCCCTCACCAACAGAACCATCTACCGGGGAGAGAAACAACAGCTTACAAAAGCTGCTGGGACATCTCGTTTTCGTTTAAACTAAATAAAATGTTATATTTTAGTCAAGATTACAAGAAGGATGAACTAGTTTTAGTGTACAAGTCACTATTCCTCTTAATATTATTATAAATCAACCAATGATTTCCCTGCTCACCAGCCAACCCTGGGTGCGGGCAGCAGCCTACCTTGACGGGGTTGAGGTTGGTGCTCATGATGATCTTGTGCAGCGGGCCGGCCAGCTTGGGAGGGAGCTTGGGCTCCGTCTCCAGGCCCTGGGGCTTGGAGTAGTAGTCCAGCCTCGCCCGGGAGAAGAAGTTGTTGATCACCGTCACGCAGTCATGCTGCCCTGGGGAGATAGACTTGATTGTATTTGGCCAAAGGAAAATGAACACGAGAACTGACCCTTTTCACAGATCCGTTAGTATAGCAGGGTAGGTTGGGTGGCACTTAGATAACTTCCCGTCATTTCAACATTAGGTTTTGTTTTTGTATTTGGGTCTGTCGCAGCACCAGCATGCTCAATGTATGTTTACTGGACAATTTGTGTCTCTACTGGTGCACTGTCAGCCCTAAATTCAACCGACCCATTATTCATGCTATGAGCTACACCTGTGTTTTCCCAGCTGCGACAGAGGAGGTCTATTCCCTGTCAGGGTTCTAGTCCCAGTGTGAGTGTGTCCTTCCTACTAACCGACAAAGGCGGCCATCTGAGCAGCCGTCCGGCCGACCGAGTTCACTACGTCCGTCTCGGCCCCTGCATCCAACATCATCCACGTGATGTCTGTCTTGCCTGGGGAGGGGGGTGGGGGGGTGAGTAAGCAAAGCTATGTTGAGTACAGTACAGACCACCGAGAAGGAGATCCATGGGTTCTCTGGAGCAGCACCTGAACTAAAATAGTTGCCTGATCTCTGGTGGTAAATGATAATGAAATAAAAATAAAATACAAAATGTATTCCTGAATTCCCCAAATACCAAGGATACTAGGGTGACAAGTAGGGTGCCAAGGATATCAATTAGGAAAAATAAAATGAAACAAAAGCCATTTAAAGAATTTCCTTTGGGATGAATAAAGTTCTACCTTATCTTTATTTTGATTTTGCCCAACACATACATGTACGTTTGAGGTATATGTGAAATGGCGATCTGTAAATAAATATACAAATCATTTTCAAAAAGGAAACGTAAAAAATGTTTCGCCTAATACTGCACCTGAGAGGCCGGCGAACATAAGCGCCGTGTAGCCGTGCTCGTGCTCATTACAGTTGACGTCTGCGCCATGCTGAAGCAGCAGCCTGCACATGTCTGCCTTGCCCTTGTAGGCAGCGTGCATGAGCGGCGTCATGCCGTTCTGTAGGAAGGGGGAAAGAGACGACAGGAGGGACCATTATTAAGCTTCTTGGCTTAAGTGTCTTGACTGTAACACAGCACATGGTCAGTAAGAAAGGGACTGGTTATGGGGCTGGTTGAGAAAGAAAAATAAAGGCCTCAAAGTTATGCTCCATTCTATGTTTACATTTGAAATTACACAACTACACTGCAGTAGGGGCTGTGCGGTAACCAGGAAACAGAATAGCGTGTTGGCTTGCTTTACGTACACCCCAGAACAAAATACTACCATGGATCCCCTCCAGTCAGTTGGTTTTGTTTTGCATATTGGTTCAGAAGGAATCTCCATGGATCTGCATTAGGGATTGCGTTCCTTTTACATACAAAGAGTTGTTAATATGAGACGTTTTATATGAGCAAAGAGACAACCCATTAGAACCATATTATGTTGATAAGGAGAATAGCATTGTTGGTATTCTATTGGGCCTAGGGAAATCATCAAAGAGGAGGTTTGGTTAATGTTTGGGAATCTTGCGCGCATACTGTTGGCTGTGGATAATTGGCCTTTTGACCGAGAACCTACACTAACACACATACATACATACATGCATACAATTTGTGTATTTTAAATGGACTGGCATCTCTAGCAGGGCAGTTGAGGTTGACCATTTGGCACAGCTGCTTTTGACAGGCTGGAAGTACAGAATAGAGAGAAAGCTCATTCAAAGCTCTTGTCTTGACTACCCTGAGAATCACTTGTCAAGCCCCTCTGTTGTGTAGACCTGTCTTTCGTACCTCGTCCAAACAGTTGACTCGCACGTCCTTACAGCCCAGGAGTCTCGACGCCTCCTGCACATTTCCTACAAGAAAACATGTTGTTGTTGGTTGTTGTTGTTTGTGTGTACAGTTATCAATTGTTGTCATTCTTATTTCCATAGTCAAGTACTGTTATGACTGTTATGTACTGACTTGAGCAGCTTGCAGTCAATGTAAATGAATTGTAAATGTAATTATAATGTAATGTATTGTAAATGTAATGTACATGTACATGTTATGTAAATGTAAATGCAAAACCAACGTCCCATTAACCACCTGCATACATGCCATAACGTCATGTTTTTGCCATTTAAAGAAGATTCAAGCTGTCAACGCGAATTCTAATATAAAAAAACTGAGCCCAATACTGATCAGGCTAAACGTTACAAGCAGAGCTGACGGGCTTACCTGCCGTGATCACACCAAACATCTCCCGTTCTGTGGAAGACAGCTCTCCTTTCTTTGGAGCAGACATGTTACGAGCGACGGGGGAGCTGATGGCTGTAGTAATATAACACACGTGTGAGTATAGAACTCTAGGATGCTCTGTGACGTCAGCACAACGTGCAGCAGCTAGCAGCTAGCAGCAGACTGGCACACTTCTTCTTCTTCGTCTTCTTCTTTAGTTTCTCCCGGTGCCAGAGCGGCATGACGTCATCGGTGCATTAGCGCCATCCACTGGACTGGAGTGTGGATCATTAGTGTGAGAGGAAAAAGTCCTAGTTATGTGTGGCTGTGAAAAATAAAAGTTCTTGAATCTTGAATGTGCTCACATGTATGTGCCGTTTTGATGCCGGTATGTGTTTAAACGTGTACCATGACTCTATGTGAATGCATTTATGATTAAATGAATATGAATGCATATAAGAGTAAATCATGTCATTATTCTCCCTATACCAGGACTGTGTACCAGCCCATCTTTTTGTGCTGCCTACCGTCAACACTGTTTAGTGGAAACCCCCAAATCCTGGTTTGATGCACAGAGCTACTGCAGAGAGAGAGGTTTCGACCTGGCCACCATAGACGACATGGGAGCAATGGAATCACTGCTTCCCATGATAAACAACAGACCTCCTTATGTGTGGATAGGACTTTGTGGCGGTGGTTCTCGCAGTTGGTATTGGTCACTGGCAGACCATGATTTCTACCAAGAGGGACAGAGAGATTACAGACTTCCCATAAGCGGTGGTGATAACATGGTTTATTTGTACAATGGCCAATGGTTCCTTGGCCATGTTGGACACCGCCACTCTGTGATGTGTTATGATGGTAAGGACATCATATATACATTAAAATACATTTCAAATGTAATTGTGTACGACTCCAGTAAAAATGTTCCGATCCTCCATCTCCAGTTTCAGTCTTCTGCTAAATAAAATTCACATTTCTAAAGTACTTTTTTTCAGCCAAGAAACTAGGTCGAGTCAGATATGTCCTAGTCTCTCAATTGATGCCGATTCGTGAAGCACAGGAGTACTGCAGGAGACACCACACAGACCTGGTCAGCATCAGAAACCAAACAGAGAATCAGATCGACAACGAAGTATCCGCTGGTCATCAAGTCTGGATTGGCCTCTTCAGAGATGCATGGATCTGGTCAGACATGCGTTACTCTTCACTCAGATTCTGATGCCAGATGCATTCTTTGCCAAGCCTTTGGCGACAGAATGCACTGCGTTGGATGGCTGGCTGTCCAGAAGATGGGTTCCCCTGCCATGTGTAGCTCCACATCCGTTCCTCTGTACCTGTATGGATCATCAATGGTTTGTTAGTTGTAATTTTTTAGAGAAACGGGAGAAATCCCGTTATATTCTACTTACTTTACTTTTAGTCATGTTGAATTGTTAGCCATTCATGACGTGTGTGTGTGTCAGGTAACAGTAAGGGTGCTGAAAGTAAAGGTGCACCCAGAGGACTTGCAGGACCTGAATGACCATGCAACAAAAGATGCCATCTTACAAGTGAGTCGTAACCCTGATGTAGTTCTACCTGTGATCAGGCTGCAGGATGAGGTTCCAGAGTGTCCAGGAACAATGCATTCAGAAATAAAGCCTGTATACCCTGTGTTCTACGTGCTACACTGTGCAATCCTCTTGCTCACACACCTGAATCATGGTAACTAATTTAAAAGGTTCAGAAAATGTCCGAATATCTTCTGCTAAATAACCAATGTTCCAAATAACAGCAAATTCAGGAAGTAGAGTCTATGGACATGCAATTTAACACCTCCCTAACAATATACTGTGACAGTCAGGGGGGTGACGTGTTCACGTGACTGAAAATAATAACTGAGTTCCACACCAGGGTTTCAATGAAATACAACTTTTCTATACTGTAATGGGGAGGGAAAGTGTAGGGTTAATAGCGATGCCAAGTCCTTAATCCACATAGAGTCGTCGTAGTCCGTAAGCAGGGTCTGGTACACCGGGAAGAAGTCTCATACAGATCAGGGTTGGGCTCGGGTAGTCAGGCAGGCGAGGGTCGATACACGAAGACGGGTTCTCAGACGTTCAAAGGTCAAGGCACACAGCCGCCTTCTTCGTGCACTTCCACTTCCACTTCCACTTCCACTTCCACTTCCACTTCCACTTCCACTTCCACTTCCACTTCCACTTCCACTCCTCTATTGTTAACCTCTCCTCAACTCTCTCCACCGCCCAGGTCCTCTCCTATTTATGTCCTGCAGGCAGGGCCTTGATTGGCTGCCGCCGAGTTCCTTTAACGAGGCACAGCCAATTCCAATACGGCTGACTGCCTGTCTCAAAGCCCATGTCTCACGGGCTCCCTCTGGGGGCCGAATTGGGAACTTCGGTTGTATTTATGAGGCATAGTTTGGTTTCAGACACAACGGTTGTTGGAAGACGCAACTTCAGACAACGGCCATAAGTTCACATGGATAACAAATCCGGATGGACAGGTCTTCACCAAGGAGCAGTGCCAGGAAGAATCCTAGAACATTTTGTTGATGCCTAGGATTGTATGAATGCACCGATGTGTAAAATAATGGATGATGATTTCATGATTCAAAAAACTAGCAGCAGATGTCATTGATTGCTTAATAGGAATTGTTGTTCCAAGGTCATAATCCAACTTTAAATTGTTCTCCTTCATATCTCAAATGAAAATATGAAATATCTTTTACTTACTATGCAATCTTGTGTATATTTGGTTGAATTCAGTCTTCCCTGTTGAGCATGAACATGTTCAACATGTTCAGCATGAACTGTAACAACAATTTTCTAATAAATGAATGCTTGCTTTTGCATGCCATTCTGCTAGTGTTCAGCTTGGTCTCCCTTAAGATCTGTTTTGTGACATAAAATTATTTTTTGTTGAAATACAATCTGAAACAATAAGCAATGGAATTTGGTAAACCTGTGAGTCTTTTAAATTGTTTTCCTGTACCCAAAGTCTCATGATACAATCGTTAAGTTGGGTATGGTACCCACAACCTAATGTTTATTGTGGGGTTTTTGGGATGTGGGGGGAAGAGAGGAGGTTCGGCTGGGGATTCACCCCAGCCTCAATTTGATGGGTATGTGGAGTGTGTGTTTGGTGGCGGGTTTAAGAAGCCACACCTGGTCCGAGGTTAGAGATGTCGTTCTTGATCAGCCTCTCAGAACATTTCATGACCACCGAGGTGAGGGCCACCGGTCGGTAGTCATTCAGGCATGCTGGAGAGGCAGTTGTGGGCACAGGGACAATAGTGGACCACTTGAAGCAGGCTGGGAGGGACCACAGACTCAGCCAGGGAGAGGTTGAATATTGTGGTGAACACTGGAGCTAGCTGGTTAGCACAGGTCTTCGGTACTCATACAGATATTCCATGTGGACCTGGAGCTTTCCCGGTGTTCACCCTCATCAGAGCCCTCCTCACGTTGGGCTCAGTCACAAAGAGAGTGTGCTCGTCCCAATGGAACTCACCTCAGCTACGGTCCCGCTAACGGTGTGTTTGCTAGCCTCGAACTGAGCATAAAATTAGTTCAGATCATCCGCTAGGCATCGGCACTCAGAGTTGAGGGGGATCTGCCCCAGTAATCTGTGATAGTCTGCCATAGGCGTCTGGTGTCGTGCTGCTCCATCTGCGTCTCCACTCTGTCTCTGAACCTCCTCTTTGCGTCCTTCACATCTCACCGGAGTCTGTAGGACGCCGATTTGTATACGCCCATGTGGTCGGATACAAGGCCGGAGTTGTAGGCAGCAGTACGGGCGTTCGGGGTGTCGCGGATGGATCCATCAACCTACGGTTTTTGATTAGGAAAGGCCCTAACTTCTACAGATGGTGTCCACTACCATTGCTATGAAGCTTGTCACTACGTCTGTAAACTCGCTGAAGTCACTCGAACTGGATCGAAACATGTCCCAGTCAACGTTGCTCAGGGCGTCCTGAAGATCGGCTTCTGTTTGGTCAGACCACCGCTTTACGTCCCTCATCACTACCGCCTCCCGTAATAACCTTTGTTTATACTCCGGCTATTGCGAATAATGAATGATACAGTTGAATGCTGGGACCACTTTATCCAGTGCAACCACTCGGGTCAGAGAGTCGAGGCAGACACAGGGAACAGTTTGGTATTGTTTATAACATTGCATTGATACAGATGAGTGGATGACGGATGAATGGCAGAATGTAGAATGGTAGAATGACAAAGTATATATATATTATTATCAGGGTTCAACCAAACACACCAGGAATAATCAAATAAGTGCAATACAACAGCAACAGCGAATAGAATAGCATTCCGACAAGGCAGCAATACACACGGTGGCCACAAGGGGCAGCAGATCGACGTGACCATAAATGGAAGTACAGTACAGAGGTGCAACAATTAGCTGGCTGACTCTCAGGCTCATTAGCAATTAGCAACTAATACCAATTAACAACTCAGCTCGGACAACACGCATAATTCACAGCCACTACAGGGACACGCAACTGCTCCTTGACAAGCCAAACCACATTCTTGCGTGTACGCCATGTTTTTATAAATCAGGATATTTTAACGCATGCTATTTTCAGCTTTTAGCCATACGGTGACTTTTAGTATGTATCCTACGCAATGTTTTACAAATGAGACCCCAGGATCTCTTTCCGTGAGCTGGTTTCACTAATCCTAACCAATACGCATAATCGGGGTCTCAACCTAGCTCTGAGTTTGTTCACGTAAATGACCAATTGCTGACAGAAGCAGAAAGGAAAGCGGGCAAAAAACTGAATTAAGTTAAAAGGCAACATGCTTACATGCATTCTTATGGTGTGCACGCCAATTGTGTCCTGATTCTTTCATCTGCAATCCCGGCAGTGTTAAACGGTGTGGGTTTTAAAGTATTTTTGCAGGTAAATACCAATATGTAATATACGGCCGGTTTCGCGTTCAGGGATTAAGCCTCGTCTAAATATAGACATTGACTAAATCACATTTTAAACTAGGATTCATTGAAATGTATTTCTCAGACTTGCCTTAGTCCTGATTTAAACAATCAGCCTTCCAGAAGGAGTATTAGAGCTAATCCAGATCTAAATGAAGGCAATTGAATTAAATTAAGCCTGGCCAGAGGCAGGTTTAACTTCAGATTAAAGGTTCACCTTGACAATAGAAGACAATGAATTACCTTGACTCAATGATGATCAAAGACCACCAACAAGACCAGAAAGAAGATTGCTGATTGAATGATTTTGATGACTGTATGAATGAGTTTTTGTGACCGTTTCCGTTTGTACAAAGAAAATGCAGCTGAAATAATTGGTTGGCTTCAGCCAAAGCTTTCAGATGACTCAGTGAGGGGAACCCCTATCCCTCCTTTATTGCAAATATTGATCACCTTGAGGTTTTTGGCATGTTCAAAGTTCCATCGTGAAACAGGAGATTTGTGTGGTGGAAGTGAATAAACTGTGTGCAAAATAATGCAAAATAAAAGGTCTAGGCTGCTATATATTGAACTGAAAGAGGATGACATCAAGTTCCCCAATGCTGCTGACCAGGCCACCTACAAGGTAGAGTTCTATGAATATGAACGAAAGACACAACAAAAGTTATTTGGGGGAAGATTCACGTCTCCGTCTCATTGTCTTATCTGTGCATTTGGGAAACCCGGTTTATATAAATATTACAAACAAATCTATTTTCTTTCCTTGATATAACATCCTCAAGGTGGCGTTGACATACCTATTGTAAAAGTAAACTCCTTGTCACGCTCCGGTTACACATACTGTACATAGTCTACACTCACTTTATTCTATACTTTTTACATATTATTTTGTTCTTTATATTGCCTTGTTGTTTATATATCTATTTGTTTATATTGTTACAGTCTGTCTCTGTCCCCCTCAAGGGCTATTTATGTTTTTGGGTTGGACAATCATTATTATTGACGATGTGTTATAGTTTGTTTTTATCGCCAACGTGTCTTTGTTGGTTTTCTGTCTTCGCCCCCACCTGACATAGTCTGTGTGTTGTCCCCAGTGTGTTGTGTGTATCTGTTTAGTTATTGTTTCATGTTTTATCTTAGTCTGTCGTTGTGTGTATCCCAGTGTGTTTGAGTTTATCTGTTCATTCATTGTCTCAGGTTTTATTTTGTAGTTTAAATATTCCTGTGTTGTCCGCACCTGTCTCCAATTCCCTTGTTAGTCTCCCTATTTATACCTGCCCCAATCTTGTTGGGTTGTTGTCGTTAGTTGTGGGATTTAGAACCGACTGCATCCGGATGCAGGCCATCTGGGACATGTATGGTCAGGCTCACGTAGACCTGTTTGCATTCAAAGGAGACCACTCACTGCCAGCTGTGGTATTCAATGCTGGGTGCAACATCAAGACCGATTTCAACCTAAATGGATGGACAACAACACATAGAAAAGACGCTTGGTGTATCCATCCGTGTTAGAGGAGCTCTGATGTCACGCATGTGACGTTAGACGTAACAAGACGAAACAGACTTAAAATAAAATATGAGAGACACGTGAGGTAACTAGCGAGAACTAAACATGGATGAACGAGAAGCTGATATTGCCGATTCCGCGTTAGGGCAGCAGCAGCAGCAAGACATTCCCCACCCCACACCCCCCCCGACCACACACACACACACACACACACACACACACACACACACCTAGGTGTCTTGTGTAACATTGTGTGTGTGTGTGTGTGTGTGTGTGTGTGTGTGTGTGTGTGTGTGTGTGTGTGTGTGTGCAGTGCAACTACTATGTATAATTTGTCAGTAAACATCATCACTATGACAAAAGAGTCTAAAAGTTTCAAAAGTGTCAAAGGTTTCCAGTTCTGTTGCTGGCATTGAAAGCTGATTTTCTGCATTGGAGCTAAGTTAATATTGGTCCACGTTAAGTTTATTATTTTCAATATATTACAAATTAAAATGGCTACTTTTTACTTTTGTACTTACATTTCAGAGCCTGTACTTTTCTTTTTACTTGAGTAAAGAATTTGAATCAGTACTTCAACGTTTACCAGAGTTGTTTTTTACACAAGTATCTGTACTTCTACTTAAGTAAACTTTAAGTATACTTTTGCCACCTCCGACCACGACAGACTTTATGTCACAAACCAACTCTAGAGGGTAGAAGGCTGAACACTAGCAGAGCAGCGTACAATAACAAGCAGTAGTTTATTAGATAGTTTTGTCACAGAAACAACAGTTGAACATGTTCATGCTGAACAGGGAAAACTGAAGGCATATGCAAACAAGCATACACAATTCTACAGATTTCACAGTACATTCAAATATAAGCTTATTGAAAGATAGTTCATATTATTATTTGAGATATGAAGGCAGACCGTTTAAAGTGGGATTATGACCTTGGAAAAACAATTCCTATTGAGCAATCTATGACATCTGCTACTAGTCTTTTGAATCATGAAATCATCATCCATTATTGTACATTATTGGTGCATTCATACAATGCTGGCCATCAACAAAATGTCCTAGGATTTTTCCTGGCACTTCTCCTTGCTGAAGACCTGTCCATCCCGATTTGTTATCCATGTCAACTTATGACCGTTGTTTGAAGTCGTGTCTTTCAACAACCGTTGTGTCTGAAAACCAAACATTAAAAACAAAGCTGATTTAGCTCTGTGCCTCATAAAGCCATTATTCCAATTATTACTCTTGCTTTTGTCATTGAGAAAAACTATTTTCAGGCATTGTAGATTTAGATGCATGAATCTATAGATGCATGAATCTATATTCTGGCAACGGGGTCCAGAATATTACACTGTTTCCAAAATAGAGGGGTGTGTGTGGTCATTCTTTTTTTTCCAAGATGATGAGAGTTACTCAGTCCATGATTCAGGTGTGTGAGCAAGAGGATTGCACAGTGCAGCATGTAGAACACAGGCTATACTTTAGGCTTTATTTCTGAATGCATTGTTGCTGGACACTCTGGAACCGCATCCTGCAGCCTGATCACAGGTAGAACTGCATCAGGGTTACGACTCACTTGTTGTAAGATGGCATCTTTGGTTGCAGGGTCATTTAGGTCCTGCGAGTCCTCTGGGCGCACCTTCACTTTCAGCACCCTTACTCTGTTACCTGACACACACACACACACACACAATTCTAATGAGTGCATACAATACAAATATGCATGTCATGAATGGCTAACAATTCAACATGACTAAAAGTAAAGTAAGTAGAATATAACAGGATTTCTCACACAAAAGTTACAACTAAAAAAACATTGATGATCCTTACAGGTACAGAGGAACGGATGTGGATCTACGCATGGCTGGGCAGACCATCCTCCGGACTTCCATCCATCCAACGCAATGCAATATTTCGAAAGAGGTGTGGAATAATACGTTGGCCCAGTCCAGAATCTGAATGAGGAGTAACGCATGTCTGACCAGACGAATGTATCTCTGAGGAGGCCAATCCAGACTTGATGACCAGCGGATACTTCGTTGACGATCTGATTCTCTGTTTGGTTTCTGATGCTGACCAGGTCTGTGTGGTGTCTCCTGCAGTACTCCCGCGATTCAAGAGCCGACATGGTTTGAGAGACTAGGACATATCTGTCTCGACCTTGTTTCTTGGCTGAAAAAAAGTACAGTTATAAATTTACATTTTCATTATCAGAAGAATAAAGAAATAGAATTATATTTGTAATTATTTTATTACATTATGAACAAACATTTCTTTATCATGTTCTCTTGATTACGTCACTGCTTAGTAATTTTGCAGACTCTTGAATCTGGAGGTTGGGGACCAGTACATATCGACTAGGAGTCATAAACTCCTGCCCCTTAAATGTGAAATGTATTTTCATGTGTGACTATTATTTTTTGAATGTGCATGGTCCATATTAATGTTTGTGTGTATGTATCATCTCCTTACCATCATAACACATTGCATACAAATTAGTCTGAAAATTAGAAGTGTTCCACTGGCCCTCATGGGAAAAAGTAGTACTATCACTGCCCTCGTATAGGAAATTTCTGTAATCTCTCTGTCCCTCTTGGTAGAAATCATGGTCTGCCAGTGACCAATACCAAGCGCTAGAACCACCGACATAAAGTCCTATCCACACATAAGAAGGAGGTCTGTTGTTTATCATGGGAAGCAGTGATTCCATTGCTCCCATGTCGTCTATGGTGGCCAGGTCGAAACCTCTCTCTCTGCAGTAGCTCTGTGCATCAAACCAGGATTTGGGGGTTTCCACTAAACAATGTTGACGGTAGGCAGCACAAAAAGATGGGCTGGTACACAGTCCTGGTATAGGGAGAATAATGACATGATTTACTCTTATATGCATTCATATTCATTAACAGTCACCATAAATAGATTCACATATAGTCATGGTGCACGTTTAAACACATACCGACATCGACACAGCACACAAATGTGACCACATATAGTATAACACTGAATATGCAAGTGTCAAGTATGACATTCTAAATCATTTAACATTAAAAAAAAACCAGATTAAAACAGATTTAACCTTAAGACACACATCCAAACACATGTAAAAACAATTTCACCAACCTGAGATTAGAATAATTGGTAGCCATTCCATAACTGTTACTCCTATAATAATAATGTAGAAAAAGCCTTTAATATTTTAACTCACCCACATGGCTGACTATACAGTAAAATATTTATAAAATCTAAAATCCCATTGTTGATGGGTGGAGATTCGCCACTGGTACTCTTAAGATAAGATAAGACAGAATCCCGAAGAAAGTTCTTGTGCCAGAGGTTGCTCAAAATACCAACAACATAAGCATAGCAATAGGATAATAAACAATAGAGGAATGAACAATAGAACAATAAAATACAATAATACATTTACAAATTTACAGTGAATAAGCCTAAAGGTAAGATATTCAGTAAACAAAACAACTTGGCAATGGTATTGAGAAATAGTAGTGAGAAGTAGTATTGCACATGAGGAATATTGCACATGATGATGAAAGGTAATATTATATGGAAGTAGTGTTGCACATGATATTAACAATATTAGGAATATTGCACATGTTGATGAAAGGTGATGTAGCATGGTAATATTGAAATGCAGTATTGAACCAGTATGCAATATTGGTAATATTGAAATATTAAAATGCAGCAAATAATATCAGACTTACCTTTAGTTTTCCTGTTGAGCTGTCAATAAGAAGTGTCAATTACTAGCTCTTTATCTGTCTGCTGCTATGACTTCCTCCCCGCTTTTTTATATGTCTAAGCGGTCTTAAATTAAATCTCCAATTTGAAATGCAAATGTGTTTATGAAAATGGTTTATATGGTGTCCGGCAGGATTTAATGCCTCTATCTGTCTGTCTGTGATTGCGGATTACGCTCAATTTCTTTTAATTTAATTTATCTTAATCGTTTGAGTCATTTATTTATGTATTTAATTCTATTCATTATAATTTGCAGCTTAATTGTGTTAAAAAATCTATATTTTCTAATTGTTTGTGAGTGGAACTCCTTGGGTAATAGTGTAAATACATAAACAGTTTACAGCTAATAGACATTATATTCATAAGTAAAAAAAAAAAGACTATTGTAAATGACATGATAGTGAGCCCTAAAATGTGCAGTTTAAGTTTGAGTCTATTCAAATAAGATATGCAAGTCTCCCATTTGCCTATGAAAGAGAGTTTGAAGTAATAAGTCAAAGGAAGGGGGTCAGTGGGACTGAATTTTCAAATGCCCAGAGCTAGGCGAAGATACTTTTATTTATTTTTTCCAATGGCACTTGCTCTTCCATTTTAGAACCAATTGCCTCTCTTAGACAGGAAAAACCTCAAACCTAAAGCCCAGCCCTGGCTAAATATACGCAGGCACTCAGGAGCGCAAATGGAAAACAAATTACATTCAAATTTTGTATGACACCTTAAGTGTCAGGTTGGGGTAAGGACTCACTCGCAGAATTAGCTCAAAAAGAGAGAAAAAGAGTTTATTAAAGGATCACCAGATCAAGTCCGCAATCAAAGAACAAGATGGTAATCCAGGCAGTAGCGGGGAGTTTGTTAATTTGCTATTCTGTCTCCTCTTGGAGAGGATGGCCCATACGGAGGCATGTTGACCTTTATTCATAGAACAGGGGTTACCTGTGTAACCCTCAATTCTTTATAGGCCTACATGTATCAAAAAGGAATCTGTGATTACGGATTACACCTTACAAAAAATGATGTAAATCTGTATTCAAAATGACATGATAGCTAGCCTACAATATGTAACGCTATACGCTGTTTAGCTTCAAATATTAAACAGGTGAAATTGGAGAAATATAAAGCCAGCTATTTCGCATGATTTTACACTTTCAAATGTTGTGCAGTGCAACACACAACATCAACATGGGGTGTAGCTCTATAGGAAGTGATGTAATTGGCAGGTGACCAATGGGGCTAGGATACTTGGGGCTGTTTCAAAAGAAATGCATTAAATACTACAAAAACTACTGACAAACGGGTCGTAGTCCTCTGGGCTCTGTTTCATATGAAATAGGGCATACAAGAAGGACATACAAGGGCCCAATTCCAATCCAGCCCCTACACCCTCCCACTCTGTGAGGAGCGTCACACTCACGGCTGTGGAGGGTTTGTTAAATAAGGGGGAGGGTATGAAAAAACACCGGCAAGCTTTGGGACGCCCTCGCCTATCTCTGATGGAAACAGGAAAGTCGTCACCATGGTGTTCAGTCAACATCTTTTGACTGCAGCGAAGGCACAGACAGTTAAGGCACATTTTAGCATTGATGTACCAGCGGCAGGTAATCGTGCCTATTCAGTTATTGCATTCTGGTGTTTACAAAATAAACATTTTCCAAAACGCTTCGGTCTTTATTATTATCCCATTTCTTCTTCTTTGTTATTAACTTTTATAAGACTACATTGTTACATTTACTATAAGATATATTTTTAACTCGTTGTATGCTTACATTCATTGTTTTATTTTGATAAACTTATCTTTTGTTTCTTTGTTAAACACGTGAAATTACTTATAGGCTATTATAAATGTATACTTAACTTATTAAATAACCACATGGAACTCACATTCGTATGGCATTTGTTCCATCCCGGAGACAAAAGTGGTGCTGCGTTTGTTTTGAGTGTAGTTTCATGCATCGATGCAGACTTGGAGGGCTTTATAATCCATTCCCACTTGAGGGTAATTGGTTTGGAACGAAACTTAATGTGGACCCCCTCCAAACAAACATGCAAATGAAGTGAGAGAGGGTAGGGGGAGTGTGTAGGGGCCGGACTGGAATTGGGCCAAGATTATCCATTTGGTGGCTCTCTCCTACAGGAAGTGATGCACCCTCATAGAGCGCTTGTTCTGGGATATGTGTGTTGCATCGGTTGGCTGTAGGTTTGGTTAGAATTTCAGCTCAAAAAAGCAGGCGAGGGTGAGGTCTCACATGATGAAGCCTTAATTTATTGAGGCAGATAATGACTTGTGACTTGTGAGTATGATTTGCTGTTGGGCTAGAGCCTTGACATGTTTTATTATCGTAGAGTTGTTGAGACATCTCCATCTTAATCCCAAATCATTCTAGGCCCCCATAAATGTTTTTTTTTGTATCTTCCGATGACGGTGAGGGATTGCATCACGTTCTGTAAGAGAGAGCCACCAATTGGATCATCTTGTATGTCCATGAGCTTCCGCAAGAGACGCAAAACCTGTTCAGAGTTCACCTAGACTCTGCATAACCCCCCCACCTTGCCTTTCCTAAACCTTAGCACTAACTTGCGTGTTTGTACGTCTTAGAATTGTTTGGAGCAATTATGAAACTCCTATTAGCCTTGCAACTATGGATGCTTGAAACCAGCTCTATTCTTATCTTTATGCACCACAGTGATATATTGCTCTCTCCTTCAACAAAAGTACTCTTTGTAAGTCGCTTTGGATAAAAGCATCTGCCAAATGCCCTAAATGTAAATGTAAATGTTAATGTAAATCTTAAAACCTCTGATTTACCATTTTTGCATTCCTCATGCTCGTAATTCATGCTAGAAAGCGGTGGTGAACTCATAAGTCGCTGTATTAGCTATTTGAATATGTGAATTTGGGTGCAGGAAAAGACGCACAGTAGATTTTTCAGGTATCTGTACTTTACTTGAGTATTTTTTTTTGGACAACTTTTTACTTTTACTCCCTACTCCCTAAACACGAATATCTGTAATTTCTACTCCTTACATTTTCAAAACGGGACTCGTTACTTTAGTTTTATTGCATTTGAGGGGAATTGTCATTTGTTTTTCCATCATTGTGTTGTGCCCTGAAAAGGGGAGATATCAATAAAGACGCCCAGACACGATGCTTCCTCTCTGGCAGCTTCAATGAGAATTACTATTTCAAAAGTATTTACACAATTACAAACGTTACTTCAATATAAAATATTTAAACAAGATATATATATATATATATATATTCAAAAAGGTTCTTTCAACAAAGTAAACATTTTCTTTCACAGGTAAGTAAACAGGTAAGTACATCGTAATTTCTCTTCCTTTAACAGATAAATAACAGGTAAGGAATCAACACTTCAATCAATCAATCAATCATCCAAAAGTAGTTGTATTCGAACTAAACAACAATATTGTATAAAACATCAGTAGCCACTTGTGTCTTCTATTGGTTATATTTCATATACCTTCTCATAAACAATAACAGTAAATTAACATACAAATGCTTTAGTAATGATTCACGTTAACCACAAACAAGCTCATTCTCTATATGTGTGTCTCACTGCACACGTGGCACTCCGCGTGCTTGGCTGGCCATTGTGGAGACGGAGTTCACCTGCTGCTTAACATGTACCAAACTAACATCTGAAATCAAAATAAAGTTGTTACAACACTCAAAACACAGTCTGCATGTGAACACAACACAAACAAAACAAATGTATTCTGACGTTCAAGAGCATAAATACTCATTTCGTACCTGTTGAAAAGGGGAGATATGAATAAGCGCGCCCAGACACGATGCGTCCTCTCTGGCAGCTTCAATGAGACTGAGGCGTCGTGGCCGGTAGCTCCCCTGCTGGACACTGCAGGCACGACTCATCAATCCCTGGTATAATCTCACAAACACACTCAATAAATCGGCAATGGACCTTTCCACCCTGTCAGTCACGCGGAGAATAATAACCAATAAGATTGCCTGATTTCTTAAGACCACGCCCCTTGCAACAGAGCCGCCATGATGTCCCACAAACAAAGCTTGTCCCGCGTTGTTGTGTTCATAGATTAGACTACAGCTACATTTAGTTAGAACAACATGGTTCTTAGATGCGCTTTGGGGGAACGTGCAATAAATGACCACAGATTATCCAGAGAGATTACAGGGGAGCGCGTTTCATCGAGATTTGGCAGTAATCCATGCAAAGTCTGCGGACTTTGTTTTAATCCATGGATAGAGTTTATTTTTCGTAAATTTGGTGGCCCTGAGGCCCATATGGGCCAAGAGCATTATTATTAAAAACATTTCCTTCCAAATTCCTTCTACTTTTAGTCATTTATTGATGGTAACTGAATGTAAGACCCAGGTGCCATCTGCACTGGCTTTACAGAGTCAGCTTTATAGTGACTGTAAGTCAAGCACAACCCTCAAGCATTGACTGATGTGATCCAAGTTGGTTCTGTCATTTTTGTGTCCGAGTTATTTACAGGTGCTGTATCTGATAAGGCAATTACTGAACGCAGTGGTTTTTATGATGACTTAAAACACTGAAGTTCACAAGTTCAACAATCAAATGGTTGATAGCGACTCCACACATCAATTTACAAGCAGCGCCGACACAAAAAGCTACAAAGCTCGCTAATTAGTTAAAATTCAAAGGTTTATTTGTCACCTATTTTCAAGTGTACAGGTACATTGAGCAGTGAAATGTTTTTTTCCGCGAGGACCAGATTGCTACCTGCCGCGCCATCGTGTGATTAGCAATAGCTCGGTGATTAGCCCATTGTAGCTAGTAGTTAGCAGATCTTAGGCTTATTTTCATTGTAACACATCACTGACGTACTCACCCTGCTTTACATGAGCAGTAGGACTCCACGATGTCGTCCTGACGAATTTCAATGTGGAGTTTGTGAGGCGTTTGTGTCTTCCGCATAGATCACCAACACTTAGCATCAAGTTTTATGTTGTCGTCTGCTCCGTCCGAAATCCGAATGTCATGAATATATCCTTGTGTCAAATAGTTCAGGCCTTTCTGTAGAACTCTCTTAGATAAAGTAGCAGCATTTGGCAAATAACATCCAGCGATATTGAGAGAGAATCATCAGCAGGGGGGCGTTGTTCAGTGGACATTACTAACATGCTGCAGAGCTGTGGGAAAGCTTGTGGGGCATAGCAACAGTAACTAGGGGGGCGGGACTTGCCGCTTGAGTAGGGAAAGGTCAATTGATACTCCTCTGGCAGGATGGTATCCTAATACTTTTTAACTTACTAATACTTACTAATACTTATTTAACCCTGTTAAACTCCTTTCTACATTTTAGCCTCACAGGACTTGTGCATGTATTGCCCATGGACCCTATAATATAAATCAATTCAGTTTTTTCATGACTATATTTCATTATTATCACTATTAAATATATCAGTGGTTTAAGCTTCCGAATAAAATCAACCTATCACAATTGCGCGCCTTCCCAACAACACACAGAAGAGACGCTCATCCCCCGACCACACACACACACACAGCTAGGTGTCTTGTGTAACATTGTGTGTGTGTGTGTGTGTGTGTGTGGTGTAGTGATGTGTGTTGTGTGTGTGGTGTGTGTGTGTGGTCGTGTGCCAGTTCGCAAACTATTATGTATAATGTGTCAGTAAACATCATACTATGACAAAAGAGTCTAAAGATTTCCAGTTCTGTTGCTGGCATTGAAAGCTGATTTTCTGCATTGGAGCCAAGTTAATATTGGTCCATGTTAAGTTTATTATTTTCAATATATTACAAATTAAAATGGCTCCTTTTTACTTTTGTACTTACATTTCAGAGCCTGTACTTTTCGCTTTTTACTTGAGTAAAGAATTTGAATCAGTACTTCAACTTTTACCAGAGTCGTTTTTTATACAAGTATCTGTACTTCTACTTATTGATTGATTAATTGATGCAGGCTTTATTTTGAACATGTTAGAACAATACAATAAAAATAATACAGTAAAAGAAAATAACCTAACATGGAAGAAGGAGCAGGAAGAAGCAATAAGATATACTCAAGTACCAACTTTTAAGTATTTTTGCCAACCTCCGACCACGAACAGATTTTATGTCACAAACCAACTCTAGAGGGTAGAAGGCTGAACACTAGCAGAGCAGCGTACAATAACAAGCAGTAGTTTATCAGATAGTTTGTCACAGAAACAACAGTTGAACATGTTCATGCTGAACAGGGAAAACTGAAGGCATATGCAAACAAGCATACACAATTCTACAGATTTCACAGTACATTCAAATATAAGCTTATTGAAAGATAGTTCATATTATTATTTGAGATATGAATGCAGACCGTTTAAAGTGGGATTATGACCTTGGAAAAACAATTCCTATTGAGCAATCTATGACATCTGCTACTAGTCTTTTGAATCATGAAATCATCATCCATTATTGTACATTATTGGTGCATTCATACAATGCTGGCCATCAACAAAATGTCCTAGGATTTTTCCTGGCACTTCTCCTTGCTGAAGACCTGTCCATCCGGATTTGTTATCCATGTCAACTTATGACCGTTGTTTGAAGTCGTGTCTTTCAACAACCGTTGTGTCTGAAAACCAAACATTAAAAACAAAGCTGATTTAGCTCTGTGCCTCATAAAGCCATTATTCCAATTATTACTCTTGCTTTTGTCATTGAGAAAAACTATTTTCAGGCATTGTAGATTTAGATGCATGAATCTATAGATGCATGAATCTATATTCTGGCAACGGGGTCCAGAATATTACACTGTTTCCAAAATAGAGGGGTGTGTGTGGTCATTCTTTTTTTTCCAAGATGATGAGAGTTACTCAGTCCATGATTCAGGTGTGTGAGCAAGAGGATTGCACAGTGCAGCATGTAGAACACAGGCTATACTTTAGGCTTTATTTCTGAATGCATTGTTGCTGGACACTCTGGAACCGCATCCTGCAGCCTGATCACAGGTAGAACTGCATCAGGGTTACGACTCACTTGTTGTAAGATGGCATCTTTGGTTGCAGGGTCATTTAGGTCCTGCGAGTCCTCTGGGCGCACCTTCACTTTCAGCACCCTTACTCTGTTACCTGACACACACACACACACACAACTAATGTCAACAATGACTAAAAGTGTCATGAAAGTTGGTAA
>PIJE02000652.1:252840-257840 GCA_002895965.2 Coryphaenoides rupestris | reverse complement strand
TGGGGAAGTCTGCTTTTTCATTTTATCCTCCCCATGTCTGGAATACCATTCAAAACCTTCTTAAACTGGAGGATTTTTATTTAACTTAAGGATTTTGAAATGATCCTTACAGACATAACATCTGAGGGTTGTGTTTAATTTACACAATAATATATAGATTATTGTGACTGCTGTATAGTTGTAGTGCTGTTTAGTTTTTGTTTGACCTTGAACTTTAGCACTTGACAATGTCACCTCTCAATGTGTCTTTTTCCGTTAAATAAATAACGTTTTTGATTGATTAATTTGAAAACTTTCTAGACAATTTCTCGAAGAAAGTGGGTCTCCGGACAAAATGTTCCCACCGCAAGAAGTCCGCTCGGGCTGGCAGAGTTTGTGGTCACTATAAGCCGATCACACACTTGATTGTTCATAACAAATATGAAGCAAAAATTACACTTTTTTACACATTTCTTGACACCTCACCTCGACAAAAATCCCTGTAGGTAAAGAATCGAAAAACTGATAAATTTCACTTTGTGATCATGTCCAATAATGCTACTGAACCTGAGGACACAGATACAAATAAGACTGTATGGCTATCAAGAGCCCAGCTGAAACCATCGAGGTTCACTCCAGCCTTGCTCTCCCCCCATTGGTCTTTTCATACAGCTTTATACAGCTTTACACTTGTTTTCCCCACTGGCCTTACATTTTAGTTGGATGCGTTGTGGATGCGTTGCGGCGGTTTTTGCACTGCTGGGCAAGAAAACAGGCTTCATCTTAAGGAAAACATTCAGACGCCATGTTGGTCACAGGGTCACTGCAGTTTCACACTGTTTCAGTTGTCATGCTAACGTTTGTTACAACTTTGATGTCTTGAAATCATCCATTGTGCTCTAACAGACAAACCTTGGGCAATTTCATTCCGCGTCAGAATAAATTACCCTATGCCTCTCAGGGACATGAAAATTGTATGTCTTTTCAAAATAAAAGTCCTGCTCCCAGACATAAAAATCATTGCGTGAATAATGGATGAGTGATGGGGGCTTGGGTGACAGCCAATGTCATCCTCCCTCGCTCTGATCTGTGCACTCCAGCCCGCTGCTCATTAAAAACTACCTACTGCCACATGAGAGAGAGAGAGAGAGAGAGAGAGAGAGAGAGAGAGAGAGAGAGAGAGAGAGCAGGATTGGAGCCCATGAAGATAGATGAAACATGCATGGTCAGATGAATGGGTATAGATGGATGGACAGATGTCAGCGAGATAAGAGATAAAGAGAGAAGAGAGAGAGAGCGAGACAGAGAGTTAGAGAGAGAGAGAGCTTAAGATAAAGAGAAAGAGAAATAGAGAGAGTTTAAGAGAGAAAGAAAGAGAAAGAAAGAGAAAGAACAATCAAAGTGAAAATGACAACGTGATATAAAGAGTGAGAGCGCGGGTGGGGGGGGGGGGTGTAGAAAAGGAGGTCAATTAGAAGAAGATAACTCCACAGACAAAAACACAGAGAGCGATACTAACTAAAAGAAGGTATTGGTAATTCGGTCTCCTTTCCTTTCTCTTCTATCTTGCTCTCGTCTCTCTCTCCCCTCTCTGTCTCGTCTCTCTCTCCTTCCTCTCTCTACCTCTCTCTTATCTCGCTCTCTTCCTCCTCTATCCCTTCTCTACCTTTATCTTCTCTCTCTCCTATCTCTCTCTCTCTCTCTCTCTCTCTCTCTCTCTCTCTCTCTCTCTCTCTCTCTCTCTCATGTGGCAGTAGGTAGTTTTTAATGAGCAGCGGGCTGGAGTGCACAGATCAGAGCGAGGGAGGATGACATTGGCTGTCACCCAAGCCCCCATCACTCATCCATTATTCACGCAATGATTTTTATGTCTGGGAGCAGGACTTTTATTTTGAAAAGACATACAATTTTCATGTCCCTGAGAGGCATAGGGTAATTTATTCTGACGCGGAATGAAATTGCCCAAGGTTTGTCTGTTAGAGCACAATGGATGATTTCAAGACATCAAAGTTGTAACAAACGTTAGCATGGCAACTGAAACAGTGTGAAACTGCAGTGACCCTGTGACCAACATGGCGTCTGAATGTTTTCCTGAAGATGAAGCCTGTTTTCTTGCCCAGCAGTGCAAAAACCGCCGCAACGCATCCACAATGCATCCAGCTAAAATGTAAGGCCAGTGGGGAAAACAAGTGTAAAGCTGTATAAAGCTGTATGAAAAGACAAACAACCATAAGACCAATGGGGAGAGAGCAAGGCTGGAGTGAACCTCGATGGTTTCAGCTGGGCTTTTGATAGCCATACAGCTTTTCGATTCTTTAACTTCAGGGATTTTTGTCGAGGTGCAGTGCCAATAAATGTGTAAAAAAGTGTAATTTTTGCTTCATATTTGTTGTGAACAATCAAGTGTGTGATCGGCTTATAGTGATCACAAAGTCTGCCAGCCCTAGTGGACTTCTTGCGGTGGGAACATTTTGTCTGGACACCCACTTTGTTAGAGAAATTCTCTAGAATGGTTTCAAATGAATCAATCAAAAACGTTATTTATTTAACGGAAAAAGACACATTGAGAGGTGACATTGTCAAGTGCTAAAGTTCAAGGTCAAATAAAAACTAAACAGCACTACAACTATACAGCAGTCACTATAATCTATATATTATTGTGTAAATTAAACCCTCAGATGTTATGTCTGTAAGGATCATTTCAAAATCCTTAAGTTAAATAAAAACCTCCAGTTTAAGAAGGTTTTGAATGGTATTCCAGACATGGGGAGGATAAAATAAAAAAGCAGACTTCCCCAGCTCAGATGCATATTAAAATGATTTCATCTCGACCTCTGGTCCTGTAGCTTTCCTGGATACAGGAGTGCACCACGGTAGATTGAGTCTAGTTGGTTCAATATGCTAGCTGAGACATGCTAGTATTACAATCACTTAAGAAAGAGAAAGAGAAATATTTAGCCCAAAGGTTTAAAAGTGAATTTGTCACGAGGCCATATCCCAAAGTACTGGCAAGCAAGCAAAATGTATTTATATAGCACCTTTCACACCGGTCACAAAGTGCTTCACAGTTAACAAACGAATAAATCAGTTAAAACCAAAATAAATAAAAACAAAGAACACCAGATAAAATATACAAGGGGAAACAGACATAAGAGACAAGTTAAAACGTCAAATACCACAAGCTACCTGAATGCCTGTCTGAACAAATGGGTTTTTAGCTGCTTTTTAAAAGCGTCCACAGAGTCCAAGGACCTAAAACTTATTGGGAGACTGTTCCAATGAGTTCGGCACGTGGTGTGAGTGTGCAAAAGGTCCATAATATACTGAGGTACCTGGCCATGTTGGGCTCGAGAAGATTAAAAAATTTATTCTACGGTAAAATTGACCGGAAGCCAATGCAGAGAGGTTAAAATAGGTGTAATGTGTGACCATCTGTTGGATTGTGAGTCTAGCAGCAGCATTTTGGACTTTTGGTAAACGGTGTAGGGAGGATTTGTTAAGGCAGGTAAAAAGATAATCACAGTAGTACAAATGCGATGAGATAAAAGCATGTATTAGCATCTCCATTTCATTTTGTGCCACAATAGACCAAAGTTTGGCAATGTTTCTTAGGTGAAAGAAACAGGATCTAGTCAGCGTCCTAATGTGAGCTTCACAACTCAGTCTCATCAGTTCTCTGTTGAGACTCTCTCTCCCTCTCTGTTTCTCTCTCTCTCCCTCTCTGTTTCTCTCTCTCTCTCTCTCTCTCTGTGTCTCTCTCTGTTTCTCTCTCTCTCTCTGTAGACGGCCAGGCCACTGGGATAACTCCCAGTGCTCCCGATGGCCAGCCTGATTTGTATGATAAGCAAATTATAATCTTTGCAAGCTCTCGCGGGCCACATGAGATGAGGTGCCGGGCCGGAGACATGTGTCGAGAACAGATGAGACTAAATAAGAGAGATCTGCTGAATTTTTCCCTAAAACCCGCGAACATTATCTAAAATCTAGAAACAACACCGTAGAAACTGGCCACTGTAGCAATACTTCACTTTAGAAAGTCCCATCTTGCCACTCACAAATGAGTTTAATATCTTCGTAATAAAACAGTAAGCAAGGCACAACCCCACCGCTTGCATTTGTTGGTTTCCGGCCCATGCTGGAACCGTGTATAATTTACCTCACAAAACATGCACAAAATCTAACTCTGAATGTCCTCCAATGGCAGACTTGAGCCCAAGGAATAACTTGGATTTTTGAGTACAATTTCTACATAAATATGTAAATAAAAGAGGTTACTGCCCTTATAAATATAGGCCGTATGGGAGTGTGTCTACTCAGGGGAGATCAGGTTATATAAACCTCTAATATAATTTTGCCTTGCCAGCACTACGCAGCGCAGTACATTATAATACCATACGCAAGAGTGGAGAGCAAACATAAAATACCTCAGGATGGGGAGTTGGTGGGTTTTACCCACAATGCTCAGGGGGTTGTTTGTTGTTGTGGAAAGCACAGTAGAAAAATACAGTAGTAACACTGTAGATAATCATTTGGAACAGACACACCCTTAATTACAACATTAAAGGTTTTGGTAGTCACCGCCAGGCCATGGAAGTATAGTGTCTAATTTGAGGGGAAAAGGACAGCTTTTAGTTTGTGAAAGAGCTGTGAGTGGACTATGAAAAGGATAACAATGACAAACGTTGTCCACAATCAACTTTGAGGGACAAAGACAAAATATAATGCAATTAACAGATCATAAAGGGAGGTGTTAAATATTAATAAATAGTGATGAGTAATGGATAAATGTGTTTGCGCTCTTAATTATTAAGAGTTCATGTCAGATTGATGTCTAAAAAATAAAACTGCGTGTTTGTCCAGCATCGATAGGATTATTCTTGGATTGAAATTTGCTTTGCTTTTGACAAAACAAAATGAACCTCCAGCGTGCTTCTTGAGTGGCCATCACAACCGGCCGGCCTTTTGTACAGCTGCTTCCTATCAGTGTTTGTTTGGTGTGTGTGTGTGTGTGTGTGTGTGTG
>PIJE02000652.1:198030-230457 GCA_002895965.2 Coryphaenoides rupestris | reverse complement strand
TATGGCTAGGGGTGTTAGCATCCGCCTGGCGTCCTAATATATATATATCTATATATATTAGGGATGCAACAGTACAGTTGGCCCATGGTTCGGTATGTATCACGTTTTTTGGGCCATAGTAACGGTACGGTTTCGGTAACTTTTATTAAAAAAAAAATATTATAATAATTAAAAAAGAATAATAGAAGAACACATCACCTGTCGGAGCAATTTTGCATGTTTATTTATACTTTTTATTATGTATGTAAATATTTGTGTGCGTTTACAGACTACAACTCTGGTACAGTCTGCATCTGGATCGATTTAATTTCCCTCTCCCATATGCCACCGAAGTGAGGCGCACTTGGAGGATTAAACCTGAATTTTACCTGATGTGTGGCCAGTTCTGACTGTAGGGTGGGATGCAAAGAGCGAGTCATGGGGCTCCTTCTTGCCTCATTTGAAATTGGTGCCCTGGTCTGACAGAAATTATGCTGGTTTTCCCCTGCATGTGACGAATAGGCAGATGCCATCAGGAATGGATCCTGGTCCAGACTACTCAGGACATCGATGTGGACAGCCCGGGGAGTGAGGCACTTGAATAGTATGCCCAAATGCTTCTCATTGCGCCATCCAACTCTGAGGTGGTACTGCAGGGTTTGCCCTCCATCTATGACAATCAGGGCAAGAGTGCTTGTGCCGCTTTACAACCTCTCTTCCACAGAGAATCCAGTACCGCCAGCGAAGTTCTGCAAAAGCCGATCTGAAATGGCTGGTGGAGGGAACAGGTTTGTTGGCTCACAGGTGCTGATGGTCCTCCGCAAAGCAGTCTACCCTGGCTTGTCTCAGCAGATCTCTTTCCGCTTGCTGATAGCCTTGTGCAGGTGGAGTGGACAGGTTACCTGCCGGCGTGACTGCACAACAGCCTCTACCATCTCCTTGAAACATGTAAACTCGTTGAGCATCAAGTGCGGAGCAGTGGTGATGGAGCCGCAGAAAGTGGACTTGTGCACCTCAGTGCCATCCAAAGGAGCACCAAGGAGCTCATCATGGACTACAGGAACAACCAAGGGCCGTACTCCCCCATCAGCTTCGACGGGACACCAGTGGAAATCGTCACCTGCCTCTTTTTCCTCCTCCTTTTTATTTTATTTTCCTCCTCCTTTCCCCTACAGTGCCTCAGGAAATGAGCACAGGATGGCTTATGAACTTCTCCCGTGGCACCATAGAGAGCGTTCTGTTGGGTGGTGTCACTGGGTATGGTAATACCACTGCTCAGGAAAGGAAAGCCATCCAGAAGGTTGTCAAGGAGGTGGAAAAGATCATCGGGTGTGCACTTCCATCCATTGAGGAGATCTTTCGGTCCAGGTGTTGGCGTATGGCCAGCTCCATCATACAGGACCACAATCACCCTGGGCACCAACTGTTCTCCCCCTGTGGTCCAGTTGCCGGTTCCGCAGCATTCTAACCATGACAAGCAGGTTCAAGAACAGTTTCTACCCACAGGCAGTGTGCCTACTGAACTGCTCATCGCTCAATAAGTGGACTTGTTTGGGCTATTGGACTATTGGACTGTTATTTGACTTTTTGGTCCATTGGACCATGGACTGTTGGTCTATTATTGGACATATAATTACACAAAACTTACACGATTGGATTATCAGTCTATTGCTATTATTGGACTTACAATCATGCTAGAATTACACAATTGGATTATCTGACTATTGTTGAATTATTAGATTTACACCATTGGATTATCATTAAAAAAAAAAATTAATATTACATTAGACTTACAGGGGTAGACCTTCAATTACACTAGATACTCGGCTACATAGCATGCAGGCACTCTCACTGTACTGTACTACTAATCTGGTGCCCACAAACACTTTAAATCTACAAGAGTCTCACTGGAGCCCTGTGAGAACCATGGTGGAGTCTGTCCAGAACATCACATCGTGAAGCGCCAGGGTGAGTTCACGCTGCAACAGCGCTGCCAGCTGGGCACCATCAAAGCTGCACATAACTCCAACCATGGCACCGACTGCTGGCGATTGGGGGCCACTCTTGACCATGCTGCCAGGAAAGCCACCTCCACCTTCCCACCTGAGCCCTCGGTACGCAGGTGCGCAACTGAGCCGTATGCCTTCTTAGACGCGGCACAGAATATGTGGAGGCTTCTGGTAGAGCTTAGTCCCATACTATATCACCATTCTACTCACATGTTTCTGAACGCACACATGCCTGGATGGCTCGTAGCTGGCAACTATGACATCCAATGCATTCCTCTCTCAGCCACCATATTGCGCTGCAATACGACACCTGGTGGCCGGAACATACGGGTGAACTAATAATAAGGGAGGTGTGGCTGATCCCTGCTGCCCCTAAACCACTATAATAGACAAATGAACAAGTCCTTCATCACAATTACATACAGTATATTGCTTGTGTTGGGTGGTTCTGCAGCCACGCAGTATTATATATGTTGCTTGTGTTGGGTGGTGGTGCAGCCACGCAGCATTGCACAAAACTACTCCTCACAGCTAATCCCAGCTCAGGTGTCTGTGGAGTTTGGTGTTAGTGATGAGTGGACGTTCCTATTCCGGTTCCAAATGATGAATTCATCCTCGGTCAGCATTATGGAAACTCAGTCCCAAAGGATTTGGGCCAATGCATTCTTTTGTCCGATTGTACGTTGAGCAATGGTGGAGGGAGTGCAGGGATATAGAATATATTTTTTGTTTGGTATGTTCAGGTGTATTGTTAAATACACCTACATTTTAAATTGTGCAAAAATGATCTCACATTTTCTGGCAGTATCAGTTGAATATTCACTCAATCAAACTCTCCAACATCCTAGCTTCCCTTCCAGAATACACAACACTTTGTATTCTAATAGAGAATGGTGAAAACCCATTCCCTCTTCATCTCTTCGGACTGCAGATCCTAAATTCAGAGGCACACTACCTCATGCCAAAAGCAATCTGCGATAAGTGACGCTGTTTTTTGGACCACAACAAAAAATAGGCTCATCATCCTGATGCAGTAGAATTTAATGGAATATAATTTCATGCATATTGTATGGACTTGGATGCTTATTCATAAACTCAATCTACATCCATAAATCAGTTCCTTAACTGTTTTCTATTGCTCTTATGCAAAAATGTGCTGGACTGACTGAACAAACACAAAAGCCATTGCGTTATATTTGGGCCTCATTCCTGAGCAAGCAATGGGGGATTGGGAGCACAGAAAAATATATTTGGCAAGCACACAATAAAGAGAGATCATACACAACCATAAGTTGATTTGAGCAAATTAAAATCTTTTCTGTGCTCAATAAATGTATTTGCATGTTTGCCATTATCTATATTAATGTTTTACTCAGACGCCCGATCACAAATGCAACACACTAGCTCACACTGTCTATCTCAACCTCTCCACTCAGCGGGGAGGTCTGCATTCACTCAGCCTGGCACAGTGTTATAAATGGGACACAAAATGATCAGATTGGTGAAGGGAAATTCTGATTAGCTGTCTTCAATCACAACACTTCCATAAGAAGATGAAAGAGAGGGATTTTTGATTTCCAGCTCCCGGACACAACAGAATCAAATTTGGGAGACATTGTGTCCTATTTCTGATTTGCCAGAGATTTTACCTCAATTTGTCCTCAACAGTGACAGAGGTTAATAATACTTGAATGTTTCAACCACTGAATGTATTGATTTGTTAGTGATTTTGCACTACTTAAACTCACCAAACCAGGACTGGGTTTTCATGTGGACCCTATAGCCTATATTCATGTTTCAGATGTTGGAAATCCAAAGTGTAGCCTGACTCTACCCCAAATCATCATGTGCTCTCTGTGATTCATCCAGCCATTGTAGGTTAAACCTTTTTTCATCTTCAAACTGCAAACTTTTAAGTGTTTGTCTTTCTTTCTGTCTCTCTGTCTGTCTGTCTCTCTCTCTGTCTCTCTCTCTCTCTCTCTCTCTCTCTCTCTCTCTCTCTCTCTCTCTCTCTCTCTCTCTCTCTCTCTCTCTCTCTCATTTGTGCCGAGGTAATCTGCCTTGAACACGCCAAGGTAATTAACATGCGGTGAACCAATCTCACTTATCATTTAAGCACATGTACATATCACCTATGCATGCACGCTCATTGTAACACACACATGTACACGCATACAGATGCACACATTCACACACTCCCACACACACGATGACTGGGGACAGAGTAAGAAATGATGAGGTACTGGGAGAAAATGAAAAGGAGGCCAGATAAAGAACGAGGGGTGGAGGAGGAAAGACGATTGATGGTATGCAGAGAGGAGCTATTTCTGGGTACACCCATCTTCTGCTAATATTAACAGAGCAATATGGCGGCCACTCAGCCTTACTGCAAAACAGAAGAAAAAAACACAGGCAACCTAAACGAACTTCATTAAGGCCAACTTGAAGGACTCTTTTGAGACCAAGTGAGAAGGCTCTTATTGACACACACACACTCTTATACACACACACACACACACACACACACAAAACAACAAAAGGACACACGGCCACCTCCCAGCGCCAGCCCTTCCACCAACCTCGGCAGACGTTGGCGTTGTCCGGCTCGTAGCCGGCCTTGCAGCTGCAGCTGCCGATGGGGACCATCCACTCTCCGTCTCCGTTGCAGTACAGCTTGATGGGCACGTCCACCTCCTCTGCGTTGGCGATACAGCTGCCCCGGGCGATAACCAGCGAGGTAGACTCGGCTCCCGTCAGTGTCTGCATGTGTTCGGGGGACGATAATCTATTAATCATCAATGCCAATGACAAAGGCATTGCGCCATCAACCTAGAACCATTGTCTGGTACAGAGTTGCTATCAGTGTAAACAAAATCACAGAAACTTTTACTTGCCAATCGATCTGTGCATTTATATTTAAGCAATAGCTCACAACAGGCCGTGGTATATGGTTATTATACCACAGCTAAGGGGTGTTGTTCGACAACCCCTTAGCTGTAGTATAATAACCATATATCACTGCCTGCTATTGCTTACATAAAATGGCCACCAAGCATGGCAATATGAAAGGAGGCTGATAGACACATTGCAATTTAAATTGTTTTTATCAACATGTTCATAAAACATTGTTCAAAGAAATAGGCTGCACGTCCATTTATTATGGACGCTTTGGTGTGGTGAGGATATTGCTCCACTTTCTCCAGTCACCGAGTGTCGGTCGCCAGTAGCTCTGGAGAGAGGGTTGGCACTTGTTTTCCCCTCACAGGCGGAGTGATACCAATTGTGAAAAGGAATTAGAACCATAGCCGTGGTATATGGTGATTATATAACGGCTATGAACCAATCAGATTACTTGATTTCAGGTACCCGTTTTATAATGTTCGTTAAATGTGTACCCATCACCAAGTCTATAACTTTTGAATAACAAAATGATAGTTGATCTCTATTAAAAATATTGTGGTTATTGTTTGTTCCATGCCCCTGTGTTGCCATGATACTTTCATGGCAACTCACTGACCAAACTAACATCTTCCTAGTTACTGCGTATCTTTACCTCAGGGAAAAAGGCAAAGTTCTGCACCACGCTGGGACACTTCTTGTAGAAGACACGAACCGCCAGCAGAGACATGCAGGCCCCCAGGTCTTGGAAGGCCAGGTGGAAGCCCCGGCCCCGGGACAGAGGGCCAAAGCTGCGCACCTCTGTGTTCACCTTCATTAGCCGGCCCCCGAAGTCCACCTGGGAGAAACTCTCGTCTGCCGCGATGGTGTCCACCTGGGGGACAGACGGGATGTGGGGTTGGGTGATTGCGGGAAAGGAAGGATGCAGAGAAAGAGCAACATATCTGGTAAAAGACTATGACACTTCCATGTTTTATATTGACTTGTGGGATCAAACACTGACAATGTCCTGATTTGATGGTGGATGGTGGATGTGATGTCATCATCAGATTAAATAGCAACACAGGTGATAAAGGCTCACATTAGAACAACCACATGCTTTAAGAGGCTCATTATTCCACTCTATTACAGCTGGAGTATCTGGGCTGGGGATTTCATTTCATTCTCTGTGATGTACGGAGAATAATAATATACACAAAGAGCTGTACACAGTTGGATGTCCAGATCTTTCCAAATAGTTGTCATTGCCCTTTCTGGAATCGCTGCCTTACGGCAAACCAGATCTGCAACATCATCAATTTCCAGTAATATAGTACATCGGAAACACTAAGCATCGATGATGTCAAGGCTTAGATGATGTGACTGTGAAGCAAAGGAATAATACAGCCTAAATCATCTATTGGTGATGGACACCGCACCCAAGGTAACTATTTTACCGTTTTGTGTCGTATTTCACTCAAAATCACTGCATATGCATTTTTGCAATGTGCCTATGGCGAGACATTAATTTAGTAAGAGGACAACCATTTTTGCCAGGCTAGCAGCCTCATGAATCCAGAATGTACGTTTGGCTTTGAGGGCTTGGGGCATGGCCATGCTGTCCGTACAGCTGCCGAGGCATGGCCTTGTTCAAAGAGGGAACGGCCTGGTAGTCACTGTTAACCTGGCTGATTTGTTCTGTTCTGGCAGCACGGAGCCCAGATGGCCGATGCATCTCGGTTTCAACATGCGGTCCCGGACCAGTCGGGCAGCGATTTATTGAACGTCCCTCTTTGAGCATAAACTTGCCTAGCCTCAGGAAATAGTGATGTTCACCAAAAATGTTCACCAATGTATGGCTATGACACAGGATCAAAATCCAGCACTGAAAAAAATGTGATCCCCTGTGTGGCGATATTGTATCATAGCATAATGCAAAATGTTTGGCTAGCTTTGACAAATAATAATAAAGACTGTTATACATGTAGTTATAATACAATTCTAATCATCATTTATTTCATTTCTAAATGTAAAAATTACAGAATGTTGCCTCTTGATGTTGAGAGGGCGAAGCAGAAATGTGGTTATTGTGGGTAATGTAACATAGGACACTGGAGGATATAACAAATTGCAAATAATGCTAATAATGCTACACATATTGAAAAACAGGACCTGTGGTGCATTGTACATCACGAAAAGATGTTTTATAATGATTAAGTGTTTTAGGCTGTACTAGTACTATTTGGTTAACGATATCCTGTGTCTATTAGCTTTGCTTTTTCCCTCATTGAACTGTCTGCTTGCCCTGCAAGCACTGGCTGTGAATTGACAGCACCTGGGCAGGAGGATATATAGGTTCATTTCTCTTTCAGGCCCCCTCCACACATATACAGATATTTTTGAAAACATAGTGTGTCTCTGACTCTCTTGCTTTTTCCAGTTATTTGTTTTTCTTACGTTTGTTCTTGATTGGTGTTTGAATCCAGTTCTAAGCCCTGACATATTTTGGTTACTGTGGTTAACAGTGTTGGGCGTAACTAACTACAATTCTCAGTAGCTTGGCGGTAACGTCACTATTTCCTGAATCAAGTAACTTTTCAGTAGCTTAACTCTTTTATTGATCAAGTAGCGTGGTAACGACCACAGAAGCTATTTTTTATATGGCTTGTTCGGAACGGGGGCACACACACTGTCTGCACAGCCATCCAAAGCGTTCTGTTTACTGCCCTCGACTTCCACGTGACTTTGAACTCCAATCGGACCGTAGTGAGCATTGACATCCTCGTCTGCAGATGTCAGTATGGGTTTAATCGTGCAGAGTCGTGAATTGAATGAAGAAAAGGATATCAAACTAAGGTTAATAGCAGGTGGACTTGAGATCTTTGTGACTGTGAGAAGTAGCGGGAACGAAATGGCAGAAGGAGGAGACGGAGAAGAATGTATTCAAACGCCCTCCTGGCCATACCTTGATAAATATATGTCCTTGTGTGAGACCACGGATAAAAGCTATGTCTTTCGGTGCCTACTTTGCAACCCTAAGAAGAAGCTTCTCTCAACATCTAAGACTTCAAGTACGAACTTAAGAACACATATTCAGGTAAGGATGACGACTGAATGCTAGCTAATAGCTATAGCTAAGTTTCAATAGTGTAGCATATGGGTCCGTGTACTTTTGCATTCATTGGATTTATTCATTTTCTGTATGAAACAGAGTTTATTGGAAAAGCCTCGAAATTCTATTAATGTCATTTGCAATTGTCATTTTGGCTTGGGTAGGCTATGCTAGGCTAGATTTCGGCGCATAGTGCTAAAGTGACCACAAGACCAAGCAGCATGGGCTTTATGTGCGCGCAAAGATGAAAATAGATATAAATAGATAGATATACCAATGTTTTACAGACATATTGTTTGATCCACAATGTGTCTACTGCAGCGTGAGTCTGATGCCTGAGCAAAACTCACTAACAGGGGAGGCAAAATTTCAATATAATATTATTTAGCAGACATGTTATAACCTCATCTGGCCTTGTCCATTTTAAAAGCAACATTGGTAGGCAACTCAACTCCTTTGGTGTTCCATTGTTAGTTAGACAATGTATGCTTCTGGTTCACCTGAAGAAAGAAACAAAATCAGCCCAATTTTACATCTAGATTATTGAGGTAGACTTATGATATGGAAGTCTATAATAAGGAAATATACAAAAATCTATTTTGAGGGTTAAATTAAAGTGTAGCCTATATAACAGGTTGACAAGGTTGCATTTCAAAACCTGCCACTAATGAAGAAAATATTCCTTAAATATAATACAGGATTCCCTGCAAGTGCAGCCTGTGAGCGTCTCTTTAGTGTGGGAAAAGACATTTTCAGGCCAAAGAGAAACCGCCTTTCAGATGCCAACTTCGAGAAACTGCTCTTGTGTAGGGTAAACAAACACCTCTTATGAGATGACACACACACCCGCACACACATACATACTTACCTGAGCTAGCCTTGTGCACTGACACACACGCACACGTACACACAACACACTCACATGACCATGCTGTCTTTGGTTAGAAATTCTATAATATCTTTCAATGTTACACTACAGGTGAAATGTGGATGTTCAAAAATGTGCTTTAATGCAAAAAAATGCTGTTTGTGGTTAGAAATTCTGCAATATCCTTTAATGCTGTAAGGACTCCTTTATATCCTTTAAACTGTTGTAAACTGTGTTTGTAAGCTGGCCTTGTGCACTGATTTTTTCTCTCTCTCTCTCTCTCTCTCTCTCTCTCTCTCTCTCTCTCTCTCTCTCTCTCTCTCTCTCTCTCTCTCTCTCTCTCCCTGTAATCCCAAAATGTTTAACTTTTGAGTGGTCATTGGGGAATTATGGAGCACATTGGCACATCCTCTTTCAGGGGATGGGTATGTTAATGAAACAGGGATGGTTTTTTATAAAGTCCTACTACTGGATGGTTTGACTTCTGTAGTTTTGTTTGTTAGGCCTATTACTCCAGGCATTATTCTTCACTGGCTGGAAGGTTCTAATAAAGAAATGGAATCCCAGCAATCTTTGGTCTTTGATTTAATTAATTATAGTGACTCTGGCATGTATATTGATAACCCAATGGAATTGACTTTGCATGAATTTGGTCATTTAAACATGTAGTTTCTCATGTTGATTGCCATGTTAAGTTGGCGCAACTTAAAGTAGTGTTTTGTGTAACTTAGCTTGCTACATTTGACTGGGTGGTAGCTTCTGTGTAGTGAAGCTTCATTCATGGCAGAGTAACTGGTAGCTTAGCTCACTACATTTTCAAAGTAGCTTGCCCAACACTGGTGGTGAATAAAGTCTTTCCACACCGTGTGTCATGTCATTCTTATTGTGATACTATTCTGGATCCATTATATATTCCCTCCTCGATCGTCCCTGATGCTTATCATATCTCTGTGCTTGTGATTGGCCCAGGGCAAGATAATGGGGGTTCCAGGACATCAGCCACGCAAGGAACATAAGTCTCTCAAAGAGAAACACAAGTGGGTGGATGATAAAACATTGAGCGCGCGAGACAATCACCAAGACAAACCCATCCCACCCCCGACTGCCGGCCTCATAAAATCACTGAACGTAACTCTCCTGAAGGGCCGACTGCTATTCTTGGAAACCAGGTGAGTAATGGCAGTGTTTATTGCAATCGCTGATACTGACTGCCTCAAATTGGAGCCAAGTTATGTGATTTGACACAAAACCTGCAAAAGATGTTTTGTGCTGTGCCTGTCGTTTGTTTTTTTTGTGTTTAGTCCCTTTAAAAGGGCCATTGTATATGTGAAAATAATGTTTTTAAACTTTCTAGCTATTCTATTGTTTCCGTATTAGCCAAAGTCTCCAGTTGTCTGGTTCTTTATACCTTGGACTGTTCCTGAGATGTTGTCTGTCGGCTCAGCACTCTGCATCCGCCTGTCTGCTTCTATTTATTTATCAGCCATTCGTCTCATCCTTCAGAGTCTTTTCTTTTTTTACCACACCTCAAAAATAATTTCTTAAGATTTCTTAAGATTTATTGGACTAATAATCAGCCATGACTCCTCGTGTTCTTAGTATTGTTCAAGCAGTGATGGGAAATCAAATATGAAATTATATTATGTCACCCTGACAGTTAGTTTGGACTCCATTATTGCCCTTCTTTTTACATTGTATACCGTATATACATGTACAGTTGACCTAGAGTTTTTTTTTGATACCTTTAGGAAGGGTGCGTTGGTCCAGTACTCCACGCCACGGCCACCTCCCTCCGACAACGAGTGGTCCGTCTCCAGGTAGTACAGGTTGAAGGTCTCCTTGCAGGATCCCAGGACGCTCGGGATGGAGGCACAGTCACGCACAGTGAAACGGATCTCCACATAGACGCGCTGCGCCGCTCGCCGGTCCACATACGTGGTGAGCAGCCCAGTTGTTCTGGCTGGGCTCGAACACGTTGCACACCTGGTATGTGCGGATGGTGTTGAGGTTCTCGTCGTAGCCGCTGACCTCCTCCCACTGTGGACGGAGGGGGATTGGGGGTCAGATTGTGTTGAGGTGGTGGATGTGGTGGACATGTAGTGTGGTGAGATGAGGTAGGTGGTCCAAAATGGAAGCAGAAGAAATGAGGAGAGAAGAGGAAAGATGAGAGGGTTAGAGGGCCACTATGTTACCACCAAGTGTGTGTGTGATTAGCCATTACAATTCTCATGTGACTATTTTACCATTGTGTCATTTCGTCTCTCTCTCTCTCTCTCTCTCCTTCTCTCTCTTCTCTCTCTCTCTTCGCTCTCTCCCCTCTCTCTCTCTCTCTCTCTCTCTCTCTCTCTCTCCTCTCCTTCTCTCCTCTCGCCTCTCGTCTCAGGTCTCTCTCTCCTTCTCTCTCTCTCTCTCTCTTCTCATCTCCTCCTCCTCTTCTCTCTCTCCTCTCTTACTGCTCTCTCTCTCTCTCTCTCTCTCTCTCTCTCTGTTTCTCTATGGCTCTGCCCTAGAGGTCTTCACAGGTACAACCAAACCCGAAAACCCGAGACCCGACCCATACGGGCTTGGGTATGATGGATCTGTAAAGGGTGTGTGTAGGACCCAAAAGCAGCGCAATCACAGGAAACAATTTGTAATGTCTTTTAATTAAATTATAGGCTTAGTCCAATGAATGGGGAAATAGGGACACAGGGCTTGGGGATTACTCGGGACTGGAACAGGGGACATTGGGCACGAGGTCCGGAACCGGGTCAGCGGGGCAGAAGTACCGCGAAGGAGCAGGCAGACGGATGGTCGGGCACAGGCGGAAGATCAGAAAGCCGGGAAGCGATGTCATAGACAGAAAATGGCAAGCAGCCACAGGGACAGGCAAATGGGAACCAGGAAGTGCGACGGCAGGATTCGTGGTCGGGGACAGAAGGCTGAGACGATATCCAGGGATTCAACGTGGCAGGAATGTTTGGGACAGGCAGGGTCGGTAACAGGTAATCAGACAGAGGAATGCTGGAGAGTCTTGCATGGGTAAGCAAAGATACAATCTGGCCGTTGGTGAAGGGAAAGTTGGATCTTAAATAGGAAGGGTTAATTGACATGGGGAACAGGTGGAGGTGATGAGATGATTGAATGATTGATTGACAGTGAGAGTGGAAACTTACAGAGTGAAGGTGTGGGACCCAAGAGCAGCACAATCAAAAGAAACCTTTCATGTATTTTAATTAAATTCTTGGCAGATGAACAGGGAATCAAACACACAGCAGACATGGGGATTGGGGGATTACTCAGGGGATTACTCAGGACTCAAACAGGGGATGTTGGGCAGGGGGTCCAGAGCCAGGTGGGCAGTCAGTGGGGCAGAAGTACCGTAAAGGAGCAGGCACACGGTTGGTTGCAGACGGGTGGAAGTTCAGGAAGCAACGTCGTAGACGGAAAACGCCAAGTAGCCACAGGGACAGGCAGACAAGAACCAGGAAGTGCGACGGCAGGATTCAGACGGAGGAATGCTGGAGAGCCAATGCTGGAGAGTCATTGGTAAGCAAAGATACAACCTAGCAGTTGAGCGACTGGAAAGGTGGAGCTTAAATAGGAAGGGTTAATTGACACAGGGAACAGGTGGAAGTGATGTGGCTGGTGAGATGATCGAATGATTGATTGACGGTGAGAGTGGAAAGTTAAAGAGTGAAACGGATGATGACAGGATCCGCATTTCATCGGGTCCAGGGCGGGTCCCATTCTTTTACCGTAGTCCCGGGTCTGTTTGGCATTATGTGTCATAACCTGAGAGTTCAACTGGACTCTACATAACCCCCACGCCTTCCTCTGTGAATCCCTAGCACTAACTTGTGTGTTTGTACGTCTTGGCATTATTAATAGGACTGAGCATAGCTTGGCATATTGTATGTTCTTAGATGTTGGTAACATGCTCAGAATTGCACGTCTGCTCTTATCCCAGCTATTTATGCAGGCAACTTAGCAATTATGAAACTCGTTCCACTCGTAACTATGAATGGTCGAAAACAGCTCTATTCCTATCTTTATGTACCACAGCGAAATATTGCCGTCTCCTTCAACAAATGTACTCTTTGTAAGTCGCTTTGGATAAAAGCGTCTGCCAAATGCCCTAAATGGAAATGTAATAACCAAGTGGATCCAATAACACCCAACCGTGATCAGTCAGCAGTGATCATGCGTTTGTTACTTGTTAAAATCTAAGGTAGGCTGGGCGGTGTACTGTACGGACTTAACATAACGAGTGTATCAGCCGTGCTGTTTCAATCAGCAAGAGAGGAATGACAGAAACCTGTATATATTTACCAACTTGCAAGTAAGATGGATTATATGCGTCACAGAAAGGCACAGGAGAGAGGGCTACTAACGATACATTAGGTAACACACAAACTTTGACAACGTTTGGGTTCCGGTCTGGCATTTTCTGCACGGGTCCGGGTCCCAGCTTTCAAATAATAGGCGGGTCCGGGTCAGTTCAGGTCCTACATCAGGTCTTTTCAGGTTTGGACCCATGAAGACCTCTCCTCTGCCCCCTCACAACATCTGACTCTCTTTCTGCTTCTCCACGGCTCTGCCTCCTCTCCATATCTCTCTCTACCTCTCTCTCTGTTCCTCAATGGCTTTAGACTACCAACAATACAAATATACATGAGATACATCTCTCCCTCTTTCTGTCTCTCAAGGCTCCGCCCTCTCCCCCCTTATTTTCCAATCCTCTCTCTGGAATCTGTGCTGTTGCCAGAGCAAAAAGGTATCTCATACAATTAGAGCCAGTGGCCTACGAATTATACCACCTCACCCCCAGACCACACAGACACACAGACAGGACCCACAACAACACACACACACACCACTAGGATATAACTTCCATCTATAATACAAATCAGGGGTTTCCTTCCTATTCTAATGTGTTCTGCAGTCTAGTATTTCCTTCTATTCTCCATCAATAGCAGTTAATTGGTGTCACCTTGATGCTGTAATTATGATTTTGACAGACTTGTTAATGGAGCCTGTAAAGTGTAGTCAAACCTCTGCCTTCCCTGAAGAGAAGTGTGCGTGCGGACACACTCACACACACACACACACACACACACACACACACACACACACACACACAACACACACACACACACACACACACACACACACACCTGTACATTGTTCTTACCCCGTTGGCAGGAAATGATATCCAGCCAAGCTCTGCTGTTGCTGTCCTTGTATCCATCACTGTCTCTGTCAAGAGAGAGAGAGAGTCAGATAGAGAGAGACAAAAACATGGAGGAGCTATAAGGGTGAGGGTCGGTTTCATAGGGGAGACTATAGCGTAAGAGTCAAAGAAACATACAGTATGTAGTCCTCTATAACGCTAGACAGACTAAATGAATATAACTGAATATATGCTCATTATTGCTTTCCCTTTTCCACATTTTTGACAGTTTAGAGCCAGTCAAACAGGGGGCTGGTTGTCATGAACAACGCTAAACAAAGCTTATGATGAAACTGTAACCCAGTGGTCACCAAGCAAAAACGTGATGGAATTTATCTGCTACCTGTTCTCTATCAATGGACATGAATGGGTTTGAAACGAATGCAGCAATATTGTCCATGACGTCACTTTGCTACGCCAAAAAAAATACAACAACTGGGGCTCTTTTAAAACCAAACATTAATCGGAGCGGCAAAAACCTGTGATTGCTGCAGCTGTAGGGGATGAGTGTAATGAGCCTGATGGTGTTGATCAGACACCTGGTTACTGTCCCCACAGTAGGAGGCTGGGGACGGATGGAGCAGCAGGACCCGACACGAGGCCGACTAAAGACAATATTAAGATTTTCCTTCTTAATATTGGGCCTCATTTATAATTCAAGACTGTTCCGCATTATCCCGACTGCGGTCTCTCCTTCCTGGTCCAGAACCAGATCAAACCACGGAACGTAGCATTGTGGCAACAGAGACTTTGATAAATGGTCTCCTTTTTTGCTGTTGTGGGAGAGGATACTTAAAGCTAATCTTGTAGCAGTGTTGGCAGAGATATTTCTCTTAAACTAACCTATTGCAGTGTTGTTATTTAGCTGTTGTTGTGGTCGTGTTGCTACTTTGTTAAAAGCTAATGTTGTAGTAGTTATTCTCAAACTAACCTATTGCCGGGTTGTTATTATTGTTGTTGCAGAGTTGATAGGGCTATTTAGAATAGAACGTTAACTTTACCAAAGTGCTTTTCATATTAATGGGGCAGTCAAAGTAAGAGTGGTGTAAACGGCCTACCCCCTATTGTTGTACTGACTGGGATATTCACCCAGTTTCGGGCATTCAGCTGTATTAAGGAGCTTAACCATCCATGAGCCTCCCTTGCACACTTGGCTATTAATACTGAGCCAGTATCTGAGCGTCAGCTGTAGAGTCAGGCCCCACGAATGAAGACAAGGGAGTCTCTCTGCGGGAGTCCGTTCAGGGAGTCCTACAGCTAAACCTTCGTCCTTTGTTCCTCCCGTCTTAGCCATGTGCCTAGACTCCATTACAGAAAAACACTCCAGCCGCCCTCTCCACTACCTACTTTTTCTCCCACACCCACTGGACGAGGTGGGGGGAATGGGACTCCTCATCTCCCCAAAGTGGTCATACCAGGTCCTTTCCCTGGAACACCTGACCCGTTTTGCACTTGAACTCCATGCTGTGTCTGTCACCCTTCCAATCAAGCTCAACATTGCCATGATCTACCGACCATCAGGCCCTCTGGGGAACTTCTTCGATGAGATGGATGCCCTCCTCAGCTGTTTTCCTGAAGACGGCACCCTACTTGTCGTTCTGAGTGATTTCAACATCCAGCCAGAGAAGTTACAATCACCTCAATTCATAAACTTTTTTGCCACGTTCGACCTGGTGCTCACCCCTTCTCCCTCCTAGCACAGAGCCGGGAACCAACACCACCTTGTCTTCACAAGGTCCTACGCCACTTCGGCACTCCCTGTTAGCCTGTTCCCTGTGTCTCACCACCATTTTGTCGCTTTCTCCCTTCCCTAATATCTCCCACCTCCCTCCCCATTACTCCTCACATCGTCACCTCCCGCAGAAACTCTCTCTCCACAACTGTCTTCTCCTCACGACCACCACCCCAACAATTTTCCCTCCTATCAGTAGAGGAAGCCTCTAAAGTATCACTTTAAACATAGGCTACTTGATTTACATCTTGAAATTATTCCATCACACACGTTTTGAGCCAAATATGTCGATGATCACTGTAACGCGATCATTATGAGGCGTTTTCACTGGTCATGGTTATTGTACGATATGCACGTTCGGGTCGAGCAACCGGGTGGGGTTGCGGAACGTAGTGGCCACATGTGCGGGTGGCGGGGCGGGTTCGGTATTGCACGTCGCGGGAATGGGGTGGGAGCGGGTCTTGAAAATCAGACTTGTGCAGGACTCTGAAGCACAGTGAGAGTGTTCTTCGACTTCTCCAGTGCATTCAACACCATCCAGCCCCTTCTTCTTGCAGAGGTGTGGTGAGATTGATGCAGCTGAAGGGGATGAGCATGATTAGGAACATGTGTTTACATGACATGTGTTTGTTCTCCCCACAGTAAGAGGCTGGGTACGGACGGAGAGCCAGGACCCGACACGAGTCCGACTCCGTAACCCACAGATGTCTGACTAAATCATTACTTTTGATTGTCATTTGTTATGCCATGGGCAACTTCTAAGTTATCATTATTAAAAGCCATATTACTTCACAAGGACTACCGTGTCTCCTTCCCGGTCAAGAACCACGAACTAAGCCACGGAATGTGGCATTGTGGCAAGAATTCTGCTACAATATATATACTGTATATATAGGATAATGTGTCCCCCCACACACTATGTAAAGCACCTTGGGATGAGAGGATATACAGTAAAAATCAATATGTAGTAGGTAAATGCAGGCAAAATTAGATGTATTAATATTCATAATTTATTAATATTATACATATTTAAAAACAATATCACTTCTCAGATGGCATTCCTGCCACAACCCAAGGTGCTGCAACAACAAAACAAAGCTGGGTGCATTAAAGCTAAGTGTGCTCTGGAAACAGTCTGGCTGTGAACTCTACAAATTAGCGGCGAGACGGCGACGGCCCCAGACCCTTACACACGGAGACCCTTTGTAAAACAACATGGGAAGAAGATTGAGGAACGTCACACCAGCAGCCAGCCGCGGGCAAAACAACCTCCTTGATCCTTGACACGCTGTCATCCTTCAGCACTCTTTCAGTCCTTCGCCCCGTCTCTCATTATCTCTTCTCCTTCCTCTTCCTCACACATTCCCCCTCACCCACATCCTCTTGTCGCGCTCTGTATTCTTCGTCTTGCATCCCCCTCAACCTTGGGTGCTTGTTTCAGCTGACAAGAAAGCCCTAATTACGGCGCAACCTACCGATTTCTCAGGCCTCACTTGGGAATGGAGGTCATTTGGGTTACAATGACGCACAGGCTATTCCTGGAGGATGCCATGTTGAAATTTAAGTGACAAATTAGCAACAAAACATGGCACGATATGTTGAAAGCCATTTATTGTGCGGTACAAACGGACAAACCTGAGGCACATTTCCAATACCAGCATCCCAATTTAAAATTAAATGAAATCTAATGAAATATAGAAAATAAAAAGAACAACACAGAAGTAGTGCACATAGCAATAACTAAATACTCCATTGCATGATTGGTAGTTAAATAATTACAATAATAAAAAACTAATTTGATGTCTCCTTTGAAAGAAATGTCTCCACCAATTACTTCAATCAGTGATAAGACTACACGTCTATACTGAGTGGTAATCAGTATAGACGTGTAGTCTTTTCAGCACACACCTACTTATCCGTCCTAATTAGCATACAGCGACTGGGAAGGTGGGGTCGCCCAGTCAACATGGTCTATATATAATAGTCCACCTCCCACTCCCCCCTCCTCACGTGAGATACCGTGTGTTCACCAATCGGCCTAATTATCTTTGACATAATGGGAGGACGTCGGGGCCGGTGTGCTCGCCTCCCTCACAGTTGCACACACTGCTGAGAATTATTACTAGCAACTGATTAACAATTCTCCATTAAGGCACAGGAAACAGCAAGTAAATCTATTCCATATTGGAGCAGTCAAAGAGGCTGTTAGGAGGCCTTTGTTGGCCTCATGGGATGGATGAAGCTATTTCTATCCCAGATACTGATTTAGTAGCCGTCTTATGGTTACACTGCATGCAGGTGTGTGTGTGTGTGTGTGTGTGTTGGTGTATGTGCTTGTGATTTATGTACATGTAACTTAATGATAAGCAAGGTGGGTTCTTCCCATGTTAATTGGCCAAGCGTGTTCTACCAGATTAGCCCATCCCTCACTAGTCCGGATCAGTTAAGTGTGTGTGTGTGTGTGTGTGTGTGTGTGTGTGTGTATCTGCTATGCGGGGGCTGGTCAATATATGTGTACAGCTTTATGAAAGAAAGAAACATTAGGAGTCACACTGCAGGTGGCTAAGAGAGTATTGGCATGGAACACAACTCTTGTCTCTGATTCAAAACACACACACACAGACACACACACACGCACACACACACACACACACACACACACACACACACACACACACACACACACACACACACACACACACACACACACACAGACACAACACACACACACCACACACACACAGACACTAACCATTCGGCTCCATGCAACAGCCACATACCTCCTGCAGAGACAGTTGTCGGAAAATCAGCTATTGGAGCAGAACGCGCGAGCATCACAACAGGTAGAATACGATGATCCACATACACACACAGTTAGCAAAGACACACATATCAGACAATATCATACATACGTAATGTGCAAATGGGTGTTGGGTGCTACCACCATTGTCGTGCAACCCACACCACACAACACACACACAACCACACCACACACACACACAGCTCATAGTCCTGGAAAGGGAGTGCGCAAAGGACGGTGGATGGAGGTCAGCATAAAATTGTCTAACCACCAGGGAACTTTCCGAGTCCCACTACAGCTACATGACTGCCGTAAAAGTGGAAGACCTGCTCATGGTGCTGATAAAGTGAGAGAAACTGCAAGTGCATATGAATATGTCGGTGAACCTCAACTTACCCTTCAGAATGAATATTTGCATCCAATTTAAACGGTTTTTAGCAGTTAAGGGAATTGGAGATGATAGCGCAACTGTGCCCAACTCTGAGTAAGAGTGTGTCAGTTAGAGTTCGTCACACACTGGTTTCAATTTAAATTATTCCAACATGCAATCAAGTGAAAAACCAAACTTTGTGACTTTTGACTTACATTCTTTAGTCGTGAACTTACCCAGAGTAAACTCACAACGGGCTAATGGGCTGACCGTGCTCGCGCAGAATAACATGTTCAGCAGTTCACAAGCCCCGATGTAAAACAATAAAGGGCTAAACAGAGGGCTGAACATGTTGCCTGGAAACCCGCCCACTCAGCACTTCACAAAACACTTGGTATCAGCACTAAAGAGCAGACTCGACCATGCAACTAGAATTACACCAGGAGTTGTGGATGGGCTTGTGACACCCCGATTTTGCACATGTGCTGTAGATAGACAGGCGCCTGGTTTAAGGGGGACAGAAGGACCCCTGAGAAGGTTACGAGATCAATAGCCATTTTTAGGTCAAGTTGCCTGTCCTGCTGTTAGCACCTAGCATCTAGCGGGGAGCGGACTGCTTGCCCCTTGATACAGCAGTCAGTGCATCTATGTGTGTGTGTGCGTGGACCCATGCTGGTTCTTCCACTGCCAGGGCACAGCCTTGTGGTCAAGTGATATGCTCTGATCCCATTCACATTGCACTGACAAAATGCTGCTTTCCCGGGTCCTGTCACTGGTTGCTTCTTGTTAGCGCCGCACCCACTTCTATTTGTTCCTTGGTCGGAACATCAACGACTGAAGCCAACGGACTAATCACATTCTCCTCTCTCTTTCTTGCCTCTCGGTGGTTTTCGTCTCTCGTGCCAAAAAGATCTTTGGGTTTGAATTCCAATGGTCTATCTGTATGCATTCCTGCCAGCAAGATGCCCTGAAAACCATACCTGGGCTGCCCCCCCCCCCCCCCCGGCCCTTCATTAATTCAAAAAGTAGGGATGCTAACCGATACCGATACGCAGTATTCGTAATCGGTCCGATACTGTGGCCTCATTCTCGTACTGCCTACTCGTTAAACTACTCCGATACAACCGCACCGATACCACTTTGGCAACGCAGACGTTAACTTGTAATATTCTTAGCCAAGGAATATTGAAATAAAGAGATGCAACCGAGTTGTCGTTTATGGATGTTTAATAGAACTGCGCATGTACCGAGCATGGGCGTAGAATTTAGTGGGGACGCTGGGGACATGTCCCCACCAATTAACGGAGCACCCCCCCCCATCAGAACCGCAAATTAACGGAGCACCCCCCCCAGAACGAATTAACGGAGCACCCCCCCATCAGAACCACGAATTAACGGAGCACCCCCCCCATCAGAACCAGGAATTAACGGAGCACCCCCCCATCAGAACCGCAAATTAACGGAGCACCCCTTATTAAGTAACGTATCGGTATTCGGTATCGGCAAGTACCCAAATGTAAGTACTTGTACTTGTACTCGGTCTGAAAAAAAAGTGGTATCGGTGCATCCCTACAAAAAAGGATTGTAAGTCACTAAGAAGTGACTAAATAGTAAATAGTATTGATATGTGCTGTACATTTCAATTTGATGGCCCAAAGTGGTAGGCCTACCTCGCTTCAAAATGCATGGGCTGCTATTCTACATTACATTACATTACAGCGAACGGTAGCTACAACCTCAGAGACAGAACATGTTTGGGAGAGAGGTTTTAATTAAACACAACCTACAATCTGAAGTGGGCCACGTGTTAACCAAGCGGCGAGGCGAGACGCGTACCCGCCTGCTTGTCGACGTGTTGTGAGGAGTGGTAGTGCTGTGCCGCAATGGAGAAGAAGCACAACGAAGCTGTCACACACAAGCACACGTATCTGTGTCAGTCTCTTGTTGAATACATGCACACACACACACACACACACACACACATCACACACACACACACACACACACACACACACACACACACACACACACACACACACACACACACACACACACACACACACACACACACACTCGAGGGAAGGCATGTGTGTTAGTCTGTGCACATGCATGTGCGCAGAGCTCTATGCTAGTTTTGGAAAGTGAGCAGATCTCGGTGCCTCTCCCTGTGTGTCTCCATCTCTGTCTCCTTATCCACCGAGACCGGCCGCCTTATCTCTCCCTCTTGTATTACACCTCCATGTTTTGTTTGTCTATTCTTCTCCTCCCCTCTCCCTCGATCTCGCCTTGTCTCTGGTTATTTCAAGACTCCACCCTCTCTCCTCTTGAACACACACACACACACACACACACACACATACGCACACCTTGCCGTTATTCCCTCACACAAGGCCATAAAACAAAAACCCAGATTTAATATTGGGTTTACGGCGTAAACGAAAGCTTGGACAACTCTCATCAGAACGTTACATGTAGCACAGAAACAGGAAGACGCTGACATTGTCCACAGTAAAGATTGGTTATCAATGCATTTTAACATTTAATGTTAATGATAAAGTGTCAATAAAAAGAAATGATCTTGCAGATGGGAGGAGAGCATTATTTCAACTATTATTAAGATTGCAACATATGGGTGTTTTCAGACCTAAGGGACTTGCAAGTGCTTGAAAGAAATGAAAGAATACGTACTTCCCTGTTGGATGATGGGCAGAAAATAGTGAGAACACAAAACGAAAGACCTGGCGGCTTATTTTAGAACTAAGACTAGATAAAAGTCAGTTTTGGCGGATGAAATCCTACATGAAAATCAGCAACTCCTCTCCGCGACAGAAACACACACACCTAACACACACACACACACACACAAACCCTCAGAAAATTGGAATAATCTGCATTATGTCAGATATAAGTGAAAAGGGAAATTCATGACAAAATTAGCCTCTTAAAATATTCTGCAGAAAGTATGTTGCGTACAAAATAATAGGGCAAATGAATGTAGGGCGGCATAGGTCTGAGTTTCTTTCTTCTTATTCCCAGGATGGCCCTCTATCCACCATGTCGCTATTAACTAGTAGCCTATAGTCGCAGTGGGGAATGCATCCAAGGTACAATGTCAAACACTGCTCTCTATTCCATTACTTAGAATACATAAAAAGTATGAACATAATTAATAAAACAATAGATCAATAAATAAAAAGTAATGAGCGGAGAGGAGAAGAGATGACTGGAGAGGAGAGGAGAAGATAGGCATTGAGAAGAGGAGGAGTGACCTGGAGAGGAGAGGAAAACCCGGGGAAAGGGGGAGAGACCTGGAAAGGAGAGGAGAGCCGAGGAGACGAGGAGAGAGCCAGACGAGAGGAGAGCCGAGGAGACGAGGAGAGAGCCAGACGAGAGGAGAGCCGAGGAGACGAGGAGAGAGCCAGACGAGAGGAGAGCAGAGGAGACGAGGAGAGAGCCAGACGAGAGGAGAGCCGAGGAGACGAGGAGAGAGCCAGACGAGAGGAGAGCCGAGGAGACGAGGAGAGAGCCAGACGAGAGGAGAGCTGAGGAAAGAGCCAGATGAGAGGAGAGCCGAGGAGAGAGGAGAGCCGAGGAGACGAGGAGAGAGCCAGACAAGGAGAGCCGAGGAGACGAGGAGGAGCCAGACGAGAGGAGAGCCGAGAGAGGAGAGAGAGAGCCAGAGAGAGGAGAGCCGAGGAGAGAGAGACGAGGAGAGCCGAGGAGACGAGGAGAGAGCCAGAGAGGAGAGCTGAGGAAAGTGCTGGAAGGGGTCAAACCTGCGAGAGTGCGACTACGGTGCGAGCACCAGTGCTTCGATGGACACCGACCCCGTGCACTGTATCTCAAGACCTTGAGCCTTGACCGGCCACTTCCTTGGGTCCTCACCGCAATACCACCCTGCCCAGTGTGAAGTTGAACGGTTGTCGAGAAAACTGAAGAACAGCCATACAAAGCGACTCCTCTCTGTAGTTGATTATAGCCTATCATAGCATTTGATTGATTTGTTTTAAGAGACATTTATAATGTACAGTATATAATATTGTATTTTGTTTCAGACAAACAGGACACTCATTGAGAACCAATGTATTCAGAGCAGTCCTTATTTGTACATTGGACAAAGTTTCACACATATTTCCCGGAGTGCCCACACAATATCGATATTAGCAAAAAAACAAGTTGAATATCAATATCAGCAATCTAATAGTGTGAGATATTGCCGATCTGTCATGTTGTCAGTTCAATCTAAAGACTGGACATTGTTCTAAATTTAGAACAAGACGAATCTGGCGTCAACTGCAAACAAGGGGACGGGCGGCTCATTCACTGGGATGGATGCAGCTTGTGAGGGGTGATCTTAATGAGTTGTGACTAATATATATATATATATATATATATATATACTATCTATATATATACTCGTGTGTTGCTCTCACCCACAAGCGAGACTCGATCTCCCAATCAGTAAAACGCGCCGCCACGTGATCAATTGCTGTTTGTTCACCGTAGCACTGGGAAATATATCAATATTATGCGGACATTGTGATATGAGATGAGATATCTTAGATTTTGGACATCGTTATAGCGTGCTTATGGCATGTATTGTCTTTTCCTGGCTGTATTGACAGTAAATGGATTTTTCTGAACTTGCCAGACTGTTTGCCATCATTACATCCACATCACTGTGATTTAATCAAAAAAGCACCAATAGTCATTCCTATAATATTGTCAATGAACACGACAACAGTGAGTGTGGGTCGGGCAACTTGCTAAGTGTGAGTTTATTTGCTAACTCTCCTTGTCCTGTGCCGACACCTTCAAAGTAATCTGAGGTGTGTGACAGGATCCATACTGTTTTAATGCTCAACGTTTGCTCGCTAAATAATAACTTCAGTGCTCTATTTGACTCCCGATAGAGCCTGTTTTCACCACCCTGCAGTCGCGCGGTCATCGCTGCGCTGTCTTTTCAACAAGCTATTTTGTTTTGCAAGCAAGATGTATCGTCCAACTAAAATCATTGCACAGCGCTTCTGCAGCTAAACCTTCATTAAGCTTTTTAATTAACTAGTTAGAGGAACAAACGGCATCATAATGACTCAAGCTGTTAAGAAGTCCACATTCTGCGTGCATGGCAATGTGTCTCAAACACAAAATGCACACGTTATTGTATTTCATGATAGACCTATATATTGTAGCTTCCTATTTGAGTGATATATTCGTTTGTGATATATATATATTATATATATATATAGTCTCTTAGACGAATCAATCAAATGTTAAGATAGGCTATAAGATACACGGAAATACAATCATTGTGTGTGTGTTGTTGTGTCGGACACATACACGCAGAGTAGAGTTCTCAAATGCTTAATTAGTTATCGTAATTTGTTTGTTAATATAATTAGAATACCAGTGTTGGCTTCCCCTCAAACACATATGTATTTGGAATTGTACAATGTGTCTGACGAATATAAAACTGACGAATTGTGTGTGTTCTTGTGTCAAACACACATTGCAATATGCACACAGTCTATGTATTCGTTATTATTCATTCTTTCATATATATATATATATATATATATATATATATATATATAATGTTGAGTGTGTGTTTTTGGTGGTTGGTTTACGTAGCCTCACCTGGCCCAGTGGGTGGGGGCTGCACACCTGTGGTGCATTGAGTAATCAGTGTGCACAGGTTAGACCAGCCATCAACACACACACACACACACACACTCAGAAGGAGCGCTGCCGTCCTAACAGTCCCCATCTGCTCTGTCCATTCATTAATTCTACATGTCAACAATCTCAACAGCAGCTGCCTGTGTCTCTGAAAAGCCGTGTTAGTGGCGTGTAGCAGGAGCTAACTGCCACAATTACTAAAAAGGTTACCTCATCTCCTAACAATGAAGGCCTTTTCTTATGTAAGCCTCCACCGAAAACACTACAGCTGCTCTGTCTGGGGCATAATATCTACTAAACTTGGGAGGCCTAATCGGCTCATTTACATCACGTAAATTATACTTCTGATGCTACTGGACATGCAGGTGGACGCCCCACTAGTGGCCTGGATTACTAACTACCTCACAGGTCGGCCACAGTATGTGAGGCTGCAGAGCAACATGTCGGACACTATAGTGAGCAACACCGGAGCACCTCAGGGGACAGTCCTGTCTCCCTTCCTGTTCACACTCTACACCTCAGACTTCAGATTCTGCTCACAGTCCTGCCACCTGCAGACGTTTTCGGACGACTCTGCCATTGTGGGCTGTATCAGACAGGGGCAGGAGTCCGAGTACAGGAGTGTGGTGGACAGTTTCGTGGAGTGGTGTGGACTAAATCACCTGCAACTCGACATCTCTAAGACTAAGGAGTTGGTGGTGGATTTCAGGTTTCGACTCACCCGAAACCTGTCAGCATTAGGGGGACCGAGGTGGACATTGTCGAGGAATATAAGTACCTGGATGTTCACATAGACAATAAAATGGACTGGACTAAAAACACAGAGGCTCTGTATAAGAAAGGTCAGAGTCGCCTGTATTTCCTACGGAGACTCAGATCTTTCAACTCCTCCCCCCTCTGTGGGAGGGACAGTGGAAATACAAGACAATGAACACAGCAATATAATGTGCAATATTACCTCTGAACATCATGTGCACTTTCCTCAGTATTTATGTGCAATATTAATATTACTGTCTAACAACAACATCATGTGCAATACTCTATCATGTGCTATATTATTATTATTATTATTATTATCATGTTGTCTATAAATATTATCTATAACACTACCTCTCATCTCCTCTCATCATCATGTGCAATATTCTTAATGTCATGTCCAATAATATTACACTTCAATTATGCCAAATTGTTTTCGCCGTCGGAATATCTGATCTTGCCTACATATTTGTATATTTTAACTGTAAATTTGTAAATCTGTCAGTTTATTTTTATTATTCTGTTGTTTTCCATATTGTTTTATTGTACTGTATTGCTATGTAACCTGGCACAAGAATTTCCTTCGGGATTAATAAAGTTATATTCTATTCTATTCTATCTTCTATTCTATTCTATTCCCGCTGTGTAAATACTGGTAGGCTTTGGTACTTTTACAATTTTTCATTGCCACGCCATCAAATCCTTGAGAAAGGACGAAATAATGAAATACTATATGTCCTTGTTATCTCTGGCCAATACTCAAAACATAAAGCTTAATACTCAAAACATAAAGCCATTGATGAAGATAAAGAACTTAAATAGATATTTCAGCACACCACAACACCCACAAATACAATAAATAAACCATATTTAAGCACACCATGTGGGAATCTGTTTTCAGCCATTGCGTGTTCACCTGTTTCACGTTGACTGATTGTCACGTCCTTGTGTTGTTTCCCCGGATGTTTTAGTATCTGGTGTTCTGTTCCCCATGTGTTTTACTTCATCTGGTTGTTCATTGTTTTATTTTGTCGTCTGCCTATTCCGGTGCCGTTGATTGTCTGCACCTGTCTCCACTTCGCTTGTTAGTGTCTCCCTATTTGTACCTGCCAAGCCTGTGTTCCCTGTCGGATAGTAGCTCATGTTGTCGTACTCTGTCTGTTCTTGTCACCTGTCCCTGCCTGTGCCTTTTTGGAAAATGAAATAATTTGAGTTCATCCTGCTGCCTGCGTTTGGGTGCTTTCTACCGCACCACCACCCCGTGACCCGTTGACTCCATGGTTCCGGCTTTGCGCTGAGAAGCAAGATGTCAGCTGGATATGCTTGCAGGGGTTTCTAGCTTCACAGGAGCTTTATGTTGTCTTTGTTTTGTATTGTTTTTGTTGTGCTATGAAGCATTCGAAGTGTGAATAAGGGCTGTGAGAGACCGCATACTTCTGTGTGAGCTGCACTGAGAGAGACACAGGTTGAAAAACAGGCCTAGCTGGACTGGTGTTTTTTTTGACGTGGAATAAAAAATACCTACAATCAATAATAAACCTCTCATATGGAAACATGTTATGCTTGGTCGAAATCGTATGCCTGCCAGAACATCACTGCCATCACTGATCTCATGAAATATGGGCATACTGACTTAGCTAACAATGGTTCAATGTTGCTGTCGTGGCAGCTATTTTAGGTCGGAGGAGCAGTAAATTAAAATGAGAAATCAATCTTTATGATGATTTACAGTAGGCTGATAATGTTTCTAATTGATAGTAATTGGTGAAAAGATCATACATTTCGACTGAGCGACATCATCGTTTTTTCGCTGTTTTGCTCATTCCAAACTTTAACAGGGAGGTGATTGGAGGGAGCAATGAATAACAGCGACTGTAATGTTCTTTTTTACGTGCTGGGTGACGTAAAGATCTATTCAAAGTGCACCGATGGAGCCGAGAAAATGTATTTCCCTTCGCTGCCATTCTTTCCCCTTTCCAGCAGAACTCCAGAGAGGCGTCAAGAGGGTGCGCTCTGCTCGTCTCTGTCTCCACAGTCAAAGGGGAAAAGATGAGCGAAACGCAATCAGTTGGAGGCTGAGCTCCACTTAACACTGTAGGCAACGCATGAAACGGTTAACCCCCCCCCCACCCACCCACACCCCGGCGTTCAAAGCCCTAATCCTTCACAGTTTTACCAAGTCAACCGTGAAATCTACTCCCGCTCATATAGTTTTGTTCTGATTTGAAGTAAAGAGACGCGCTATTGAACACTGCATATAAAGCCTGTTATGACTGAATGACAATTAAAACTGAATGACATTACGACAATATTTTAAGGGGACACTAAATGGCTTTAACTTCTTAATAGCATTCAAAAATACTCAAAAATACTATGCTATACAACAGCTGCTACCTCTAGCTGATCCCCTGATACTTTGAAACGTATCAGAGTCAACCTGTTTCGGTTTATATTCCTGTATGAACGCATGGTGGTGAACTGCAGCTCACAAAAATGTTCATCCCATTAACACGTGCACACGCTTGTTTATGATACAGCTTACTCAAAGTGCAATATTATGATGTCCCTTGTATGCCAACTCAAAAGCCAGCCTTGTGTATAACATGGTTGGCCAAACAGATGCTAGCTTTGCGTGTCTTGGCACACCATTGTCTAGATTTAAGCTGGACAACAGCAGCCAAATTGGGAAGAGACTACCGAAATCTGAGCAATGTTTCCTAATTGGCTGCAACAGAAAAAGGAAATACTAATTCTATCTGTCATCCTTTTGTGACAACAATGAACCTGGTGGGGGAGCGTCTCTGGAGGTTTGCCGGAGGAAGAAGAACGAAGAGGGAGGGAGGAAGGGGAGAGAGAGAGAGAGAGAGAGAGAGAGAGAGAGAGAGAGAGAGAGAGAGAGTAGCAGTAGAGGAATGTACCTTTTTTCCACCACGTTTGTGTACGTATTGTGTGTTGTCTTGTGTGCATGACAATCAAGGTCCCAAATGTCAGAATCAGGGTGAACATTCAGGGTCTCATATTATTTTCAAGCATGTTTGTCCTGAAAGAGCAGTGATATAAGCTAAGCTTGTGAGCTATTTATTTGACAATTTCCTTTGACTTATTTTCCTCAGCGTTTGACTGCACGTTCTCCCTCAGATCACACAAACCCCTCAAACTGAGCTGAGCTGTTCATCACTATGATGGCACAACAATCACCTGTGCCCTGTAGAGAGACTGTGTGTGTGTGTGTGTGTGTGTGTGTGTGTGTGTGTGTGTGTGTGTGTGTGTGTGTGTGTGTGTGTGTGTGTGTGTGTGTGTGTGTGTGTGTGTGTGTGTGGATGTGCACGTTTGTGCATTGAAACGAAGAAATCTGGCTGACTAGACACTTCCTGCTGTGTACACTACAGGATAATTGGGGCAATTTAGACCCGATTTAGACCCGACCGACAATCGGGGTAAAAAACTTTGGGCCATGATGATTCTCCTGATTTCGGTGGGTTCAAGTTTGTTTGTTTTTCAGATACAAGCCTGTAGATGGTTTTACATTGTGTTCACACACAGGTGCCACACATGTTGAGATTATTGCTCTGGATTAAAGATGTTTATCTTGCACATGACACGTGTGTGTGTGTGTGTGTGTGTGTGTGGTTGTGTGTGTGGTATTACCTGTCACACACCCTTTTATGCCCAGGGATATGCAGATGACACATTATACAGAACACACACACACACGCCTTAAGCCATGTCGTGTCAGCTCATGTTTAAAACATGCAGTTTCTATATTCATACAAGGAGAGGTTATCAGTGTGACAGACAGATATTTGAGCTGGGGAGAAGGCAGGAGAAGGTCCCTCCACTGTTGTCCTGAGCCTTCAAACCCTTGTGTCCGCTGCTCTCCGCTACCCTCTTTAGGGCCTATGGCCTCACGATGAAATATTCATGACTACAACACCATGCCACACTTTTTGTTCTTAGAGTGTGTTTGGTGGGCTTTTTTATACTTTTTTGCGAGATGTTTGGTTTCCGCGAAGAGACAAAGACACCGGGGGTCTCCTGGCAGTTACTCCTGAGTCTTGATTGCTTCATTTATGTTTAGAATATTTACAGATATTTTTTGGGGAGAACACTGCATGAAGGCTGCTGATAGTACCAGAGGAGGCATAACTCAGATTGGGAGACTTGGTGATATGTTGAGATTTCCATGTAGGGCTGTCTTTTCGGCATGCAGAGGTTTCTAAGGCTTCCTCCTCTCATGCAGGATGCAAGTAGGGCTGGGCGATTAATCAATCTCGAATCGAGATTGTGATGAAATATTTGTCGATCTCGATCTATAAGCCTTAGCGATTTTTATCGATCTGTAAAGATCTGACAGCAGCAGCTTAGGAAATAAACGCGACAACAGCCAATCAGTCTGCAGTGTTTTGGCTCGACACGCCCATTTATACCACGGCACGAGGCATTGTTTACCAAGAGCGAAGTGAAGAAAGGACAACAGCATGAGTGAAACCGGCGAGCAACGCGAGTTCCAAAGTGACGACATTGTCGATAAAAAGCACCTCGCGAAGTCTATTATATGGAACTGGTTTGTTTACTTTAAAAACGACAAGGCGCAGAGAACGACCGTCTGCGTCTACATGTCGTCGGGCGGTGTCGACCAAGACGGGAAACACAAGCAACCTATTGAAGCACCTGAGACGGTAGCACCCCAGTGACTACACATGGGGCTGCGGATCCAAGAAAGCCCTTCCACAAGTAGCAGCGGGGCCCAAACAAGCATCGATTGTGTCGTCATTTGCTTTCGATATTAAACTTCTTCCATCCATCCATCCATTATCGTCCGCTTATCCGGGGTCGGGTCGCGGTGGCAGCCGGCTAAGCAGGGCCCCCCAGGCTTCCTTCTCCCCAGCCACACTCTCTAGTTCCTCCTGGGGATCCCGAGGCGTTCCCAGGCCAGACGAGATATGTAATCCCTCCAGCGAGTTCTGGGTCTGCCCCGGGGTCTCCTCCCAGTTGGACGTGCCCGGAAAACCTCCAAAGGGAGGCGCCCGGGGGGCATCCTAATCAGATGCCCGAACCACCTCAGCTGACTCCTTTCGATGCGGAGGAGCAGCGGCTCTACTCCGAGCTCCCTCCGGATGTCTGAGCTCCTCACCCTATCTCTAAGGCTGAGCCCAGCCACCCTGCGGAGGAAACTCATTTCGGCCGCTTGTATCCGCGATCTCATTCTTTCGGTCACTACCCAAAGCTCGTGACCATAGGTGAGTGTCTATCTTATCTTAGCTAATGTCCAGTCTGTGGAAAATAAGTTAGATATTAGGGCGAGGATTCAATTCCAATAGGACATAAGGGACTGTAATATTTTTTACCTGACGGAAACATGGCTGACCCCGCTGGTGCCGGATCAAGTCATTTGTCCGACCAAGTCCTTCTGTTTTCCGAGTGGACAGGACAGAAGAGTCAGGGAAATCCTAAGATGGAGGGGTTTGCTTCATGACCAACAACAAGTGGTGCAACCCTAAGAATATTAAGACTCTTTCTCGCTCCTGCTCGCCGAACCTGGAGCATCCGACGATCTCTTGCCGTCCATTTTATCTTCCCCCGATAATTCAGTACGGTCATCATTACAGCTGTATACGTCCCACCACAAGCAGACACCGATGTGGCACTATCGAACCTAGGGTTGGGTATCGTTTAGATTTATCCGATACCGGTGCCAAACCGATACTTTTAAAACGATACCGGTGCCAAAACGGTGCCAGAACCGATACCTTCTTTAAAAAGAGCAAACAACAACCAGTGTTAATTTCGTTAACGAAATGTTTGACGAAAAATATGCGTTAACGACCTTTTTCCCATGACTAAGACGTGACGTTGACGTGACGAAAACGGATCTTTGAAAATAAAAACTGTGACTAAATCTATTTTTACTTTCGTTGACGAGACGAGACGAAAATGTTAGTGGTGGACGAACGGACATTCAAAATTGAATTAATTATTAAAGAGTTTGATTCCAAAACGCGATAAGCGCCATTAACAAAAAAAAAAAAGAATCGTTTCCGCAAAACGCGACAACCGGCTAGTTTCTCTGCATTATATTATTATATTATTATATTATTCCCTTTCTTTCCAAACTGTGATAAACGCCACGACAGATTTTCAGCACACTCAGATATATCCGCTCGGCCAATCACAGCGCGCCATTCCCGTGACTTAACTAGCCTAGTGACAGCTGTCAAAGTCCTGTCAGAGACACACACACACACACACACACACACATATATCGTAAGAGATTTTAAGCGAAATTATTCATTGAATGAAATAATGAATAACTTTGATGGAACAGAGGAGCCGGTGGTTGTTTCTACAGTGGGAAAAAAACAAACCATCAAAAGATCATCATAGACGGGAGAATGTGAAGAAAATGCGACATTCCTGGCGGTGGTCGCTAGACCTTATTAAGACGCAGAACACAAACACACACACACACACACACACACACACACACACATATTCACACACACACACACACACACACACACACACACACACACACACACAATAAGACGGACTGTAGTCACACTTATCAACTCATTGCTGGTGATCTTGATCAAAACGTCCAGTCTTTCTACGCTCATTCAAGTAAAGTTGAACAGGACCAGGCGCTTCTGCGTCTTATAACAGTTAATAAGGTCCAGCGAGTGGGGGGGGGCAGGCGCGCATTGTCGGGTTTTTATCAATCAGATGAATGCATCAAATCTTCGCGCAGTATGACGATCTATGCAATACATCATTAGAAGGATACCCGGTCTGTTGTTCACAGCAGTTCCGGTCATCTTGTTTTTTTAAATGTGACTAAAACTAGACTAACATTTTATGAGTTTTCGTCGACGAAAACTAAACTAAAATGTTCTGAGTTTCCGTCGACGAAAACTAGACTAAAACTAAGAAGGATAAAAATGACTAAATGTGACTAAAACTAATATGCATTTTCGTCTAAAGACTAAATCTAAAATAGCTGCCAAAATTCAATTCACCACTGGTAAGTATGGAG